>WWET01002688.1:15436-34264 GCA_011038615.1 Limnodynastes dumerilii | reverse complement strand
ATATATGGAGTATGTTATTATCACGCAGTGTGCAAGGGGTGACATGATTTTTATGACGAGGATCAGGGGAAAATATTATCTGTCGTCGGGGCAGCATCTGTTCTTCACTCATCGCTAGGTGTAGGAATTGTTTTAAAATACACATTTTGACTCATTCATCCCTATAAATCTTTCTCATTTACTCTTTAATGTACCCACAGGTGAAGGGGGAAGTGGAGGAAGACGGTTACCTGGAAATACAGGAAGCCAAAGGGAAAAGGTGAGAATTTATTCAATTACAACATTGTTTTGTTAAGGTACAACTTTGATCTAATCCGATGCAAAGTCTCAGCTGTGTGTTGTATGAAATCATTTTATAACTGTGTCTGAAGACGATCTATGATCTGAAGTTGTTCCCAGAGGGTCGTGTGAGTTTCCATTACAGCAGCTCAACAAATCTATAACACACTTCCATGGAAAAAAAAACAGTTTACTTACCCGCTGAAGTCTTCTCAGACACCTATTTCTCCCCCCGTGTGCGGTCCGGTTGATGACGCAGGGGGAGTAACCACTTACTTCTGCACAGGGGAGTTCCCCCCGTCGATCACTAATCCCGAGCGCGCTGAAACTATAGGGGCAGCAGCATTGCGATTCTGCCACATTTCAGCGGACGAGAAGGAGGCCGCAGGGTTATCCCATGGATGAGCCGGCGGTTTCTCCTTCGCCAGGTCTGTTTCTAGTCGCCGTAGTGACCGGTATTTGTCAAGTCCTACGTTACAAGATAATTTAGATTCTATTATTGTTAGCACGTAAATATTTTTTTATTCTTTGTTTACTAAAAATACATTTATATTTTTGGAACGTTTGTCGGTCATTTAGTCTTAATTTAGTCAAACTATTTGTATCTAACTCTGCTCATTTTGCTTTCCATCAGAGGTAAACAGTTCACCGTTCTTCTTTCATCATCTCTGTCGCCCGGCGGAAAGACCAAAGTGATTATTGAGACTGTTTTCACGCACATTCTGAAGCCGTACCCCACCCAGATCACACAGGCCGAGAAGCAGTTTGTAACCTTCGAGGGCAACCATTACTTCTACTCCCCTTATCCCACCATGTCCCAAACCACACGCGTCAAGCTGTCCTCCCGCAACGTGGAGAGTTACACCAAGCTGGGCAACCCATCCCGATCCGATGACACCATTGAATACGGACCCTTCAAAGACATTGCAGCATTGAGTTATGTAAGCACCTTTTAAATGTTGTGTTCTGAATGCGTCCTATGTTCTCTTTGTGGAGTCCCGCCATCGTTTTAACTGCATGGGTGTAGCTGATACCTGACGAAGCATGCTGGAACTTGTAGTGTATTTGCACCTGGAGAGGCACTGATTGGCCAGGCCAGTCACATGATAGTGGACCTCCGTAGCTGGAGGTCCACTCGTGCCTTATGCTGTCAGAAATCCAGTCCAAACATACTCTAATTGGGTCACTCACATGATTTACTGTTTGCGATGTTAAACTGAATGTGTGCGGAGAATCGCCATCAGCCAGTTCTGCAGAAGTGTAACCGTATAGCATCATTTGTACCGTCTGATTGGCTTTTCAGCGTGCCCATTCAATCTACAATTCAGTAGGCCGATACTGTGCAGTATTTTACATGTGTGGACGATCCTGTGTGATTGGCAGACTTTCCTCAATAGATTTTAGTAAGTCAATGTGACAATAAGAGGGGGAAACGGTTTGTGACCAATAATCATCCTGATTGGCTCCATACGCCGATATTTCAGTCCATCTCGGATGTTTTTGGAAATGTTTGAACACTTGTGATTGTCGTTCTGGTGGCTGGACAGTTTAAATAGGAAATCCACCAGTTAATCTAAGGTTTCTCTTCTTATTTAATAAAAAAACACTTATCAACATTGAACCAAAATGTGGATAATTCTAAATTGTTCATAACTTTTTGTGTATGTATCATCATAATATGGTTTTATTAATATTTATCCAGGATTTTACTTATAAACATTGTTCTGGATCCAGGTCCTTTCTCACAAAAGTCTAATATTTCTGTGTAATTAACCTGTAGTCACAAATGCCTCTTATGTCCTGATCAAAACGGAAACATTAGGGGGGCCGTAACAGAAACACCGTCCATCAGCAACAAGGGGTAATAGTCGTATTCTGGTGCTTTGACGCCTTGTTTGATCACATTTGTGTTCTAGAATTTTCTTGTGATAACTCAAGGGATATTTTTCTTGTGTATTCTAGATAATTATAGCTGGGCTCCAATTGGTTAATAAGTACGACACTTCAGATTTACATTTTTTTTTTTATTATTATTTTAGAGACTTAGGCCCATAGCTTTGGCTTCTTAGGTGCCTTTTTTTGCGAAATGGCCTACCACACATGCGCTTTCTACGTTCCAGTTAGGTACATAGATTGCCTCCATGCGGTCTTTAAAGAGTAGTAAATGTAGGAAAGAGGCAGCGTACTTTAGGTGGGAGGGGGATGGATTTAGATTAGCCGGGGAGGGCGGGGTGAGACGTTGTCTGTGCGTAGTTTCCTTCTTAAGGAGGAACTACGCACAGGTAGATAAGGTAGCCCTATGGTGGCTGGAGGGGGGGACTGAAGGAGTAGGTACAGATACGTGTGTATCCGCACCTAGTGATCACACACAAGTGTGAATCCGGTAATTTTTATCTATTCTCCATAATCTCTGAGTAGTTGTATGTTCATCTCTAACCATGACATCGCGCATGTGTCTAAACCTGGTGACGGTACACGCAGAGAGGATCTGACGCCATTATACTATAAGATTATCTGAAATGCTGTTTCTTCTTTCCTCCTCAGGACCCCCTGAAGGTGCACTATGAGAACAACAGCCCCTTCCTGACCATCGCCAGCATGACCCGCATCATCGAGGTCTCCCACTGGGGCAACATTGCTGTTGAAGAGACCATTGATTTAAAGCACACTGGGGCCTATTTGAAGGGTCCTTTCTCCAGATATGACTACCAGCGGCAGCCCGACAGTGGAATATCTTCTGTCAAATCCTTTAAGGTAGGAAACAGATGATTAACAAAACGAAGCAGCTAAGGAGGAAAATCTTAACGTTGTTATTGATGGAGAGAAACCTCAAATAGTTATGACGGGACTAATCGGATCTGATTGATTCAAAGGCTAGTGCAGCTCTTCATGTTTGGTTAAACTATATCTCCCAGCATGTCTTCACTGCAGAGACATAGCTGATACCTTGCAGAGCATGCTGGGAATAATAGCTTATCTACGCTTTGAGAGACAAAGGTTGACCAGAGTTAGTGATGTGTGTTTTTTTCTGGTAACCAGAAGTGGTGGAAATGATGGGGTGGATTATTTGGGGCATTTTCTGCTCATAGCCTTAAAGGGAAGGTAGAACTTAAGCCATCTTGAGTAACTTTTTCAGGGCACATGCCACAATTCAGTTGCCCCCATAATTTTCACATGCAAGGTCTCCAGCCTGAGGCCATCGCAGCCACATGTCCTACATCAGTCTTCTCACAAAACCATCCATGAAATTCCACGCGGACTCAAACTGCGTCCAACAGTAACTATCTGCGGCGGTGTCTTTGTCACGCTCCAGCTCTGCCAGAAACGTAAGCTTTTTGTCCCAATCCTTCCTTAGACGATCCTCCCAGCGGCCGCGCAGGACGTGTATTACAGAGATGAAATCGGTAACATCTCTACCAGCCACTTGCTGGTTCTTGACGACTCTGTGGAGATGGAAATCCGGCCCAGGTTCCCCCTCTTCGGAGGCTGGAAAACACATTACACCGTTGGTTATAATCTGCCAAGCTACGAGTACCTGTACAACCTGGGTGAGTGACCAGGGGGCGAGATATCTTTTGCTTCTCTCGTTTTAGGTGATGGCTGAAATGGAAAGTGTCTCAGTCTGTCTTCTAGCGGGAAGTCTTACGTGTTCTCCTCTCCGCCCGCAGGTGACCAATACGCTCTGAGGATAAGGTTCATTGACCACGTATTCGATGAACAGGTTGTGGACTCACTGACCGTGAAGCTCATCCTTCCTGAAGGAGCCAAGTAAGCAGTAAAAGAGTCACTGTGATCCCTTCGTTTCTCCCACAGCTCAGGCCGGACGTAACTTTTATCTAAGGAAATGGCGGCCTTCTCTCACCGCCATCTCCTTGTTGCGCTATAGTAAATGCACGCTCCCGTTACCTCAGATCTGGAGCCCACAAAATGTTCTTTTATCGGCTTTACCCCCACACCGTACAGCAAAGAAGCTAAAGACATTTCAAATGTTTCTTCTTTCCAGGCACATCCACGTAGAGAATCCCTATGAGGTGAACCGTGCCCCTGATGAGCTGCATTACACCTATCTAGACACGTTCGGCCGTCCGGTCATCATCGCTCACAAGAACAACCTGGTTGAGCAGCACATCCAGGACGTCGTGGTCCATTACACCTTCAACAAGATCCTGATGCTCCAGGAGCCTCTGCTGGTCGTGGGAGCCTTCTATATCCTGTTTTTCGCGGTCATTCTCTACGTCAGGCTGGACTTTTCCATCACCAAGGTCGGTATCTCCTCAGCCTGGAGTCTTAATGAAATTTCTGCACTCCAGCTGCCGTGGAACTAAAACTCCCAGCGTGGGTGGTATCTGGCAAAGCACGTTGGGAGTTGTAGTTTCACAACACCTGGGCTGTTGGCTAAACTGTCCTGCCCAGACCATAGACAATGCAGGTCTCTTGTCTGGAGCACAGGTGTCTTTGTTACTGTTATCGCTTTCACATCACCACCTCTGCAGTAACCCGGAGTAACCTGGGATTTTTAATCCGGGTGATTGTGGTAGAAAAAACAAAAAAACCTTAAAACGCTGCAGGGTAGTTCCGGAAAATTCCTGGTTCCAGGTCAGCGATGACAGTGTGAAGGGCTGCCTGCGCCTCCGGGAGAGAGAGAGAGATTGGTTTACTGTTGCCATAGCAACAAATCCCTCCAGTTAGGGGAGTCCCGGATCGGCACCTTTCACACCACCACCTTATCGGGGTCAAACACGGGAAAGACTCTTCTCAACTCTGCTGGGGGACCAGGACCCTGATACCTTTCACATCACCACCATACCCGGGTTGTTGGAGCCTTGACCCGGTTCTGAGGCCAACAGCCCGGCTTTTTAGTGGTGATGTGAAATGGGTATGTATGGCACATTGTAAAAGATCCGCAGGTGACTGGAATTTTGGACCTGACCCAGCAGGGTTGCAATACACTCGGATATTGGGGGAAATCTGGCGTCTGGCCCTATGTCGCTATGTGATTCTGGTCTGGATTCACAGTTGCGTTGTTTTCGTCTTACATACGTTGTTTTAAGAATTGAGCTACGATGCATGCGTAGTAGCTTCTTTGCGCTATCTACGTACCGTTTCCGCACGTAGATTGCGTAAGTTCGGTCTTTAGAAATACAACGCATGCATTGATCATTTCCCACAGTAATTCATTTCCGAATACACAGTGAGCTTGTCCCTGAGATATCTTGGATATTAAAGGTCACTTTCTCTGAGAGCAGTTATTTAATTTCTATCTTTTGTTTGAACAGGACCCGGCCGCCGAAGCCAAGATGAAAGCCGCCTGCATAACGGAGCAGATACTCACCCTGGTAAACAAGAGGCTCGGTCTGTACCGTCACTTTGACGAAGCCGTGAACAAATACAAGCAGTCACGTGACATCTCGGCGCTGAACAGCGGCAAGAAACAGTTGGAGACGGAGCACAAAAACCTCACCAATGAGATCAACTCTCTGCAGGCCAAACTGAAAGCAGAAGGCTCCGAAATGTGCGACAAGGTGGGTGCAAGCTCTTCAGGTCACCTTGGATTTTCATGAATTGACCATACAAAACGTGTCTGTGTGTTTACACACAGACAATCGGCCAATCAGCAAGAGAGGAGAGAGGAAGTGCATGAATTCAACTTGTGCTGATGACTAAAACTTCATGTTCCCCCCTCTCCCTTCTCTGCTCCAAGCTATACATGTTATTTCCTCTAGTCTGTCTCTGTATGGTGTGTGAGACAGGCCATGCACCATTTTAGTTGCTCTTCTCTGCTCCAAGCTATACATGTTACTTCCTCTAGTCTCTCTGTATGCGTGTGGCACAGGCCATGCACCATTTTAGTTGCTCTTCTCTGCTCCATGCTATACATGTTACTTCCTCTAGTCTCTCTCTGTGTGGTGTGTGACACAGGCCATTCACCATTTTAGTTGCTCTTCTCTGCTCCATGCTATACATGTTACTTCCTCTAGTCTCTCTGTATGGTGTGTGACACAGGCCATGCAGCATTTTAGTTGCTCTTCTCTGCACAGTCTCTAATGTATTGATGTCCTTCTGGAGATATGGCTCCAGCACTGACCCCAGTATTCCAGGTGAGGCCAAACCAATGATCTATAAAGTGACATCACTGCTTCTCTCTCTCCGCTACTCATTCCTCTCCTTACACAAGCATCTGACCGGCCTTTCTCTTTATTGCTGACAGGTCGCAGAGATCCAGAAGCTGGACAGCCAAGTGAAGGAGATCGTGGTAAAGTCGTCTTCCGAGGCCGAGCGTCTAGTTGCCGGAAAGCTGAAGAAGGACACTTACATTGAGAGTGAAAAGCAACACGCTGCCAAGCGCCAGGAGCTGGTCAATAAAGTCGACAACATTCTAGATGCTTTGTAACTGCTTAGAAATTTCATTACAAATATAATACAAAAAAAATGTAAAAAAATTGGACAATCCTCGGGAGACAGAGGGTCACCGTGCCTTGTGGTGTGACATCTTTCATGGGTTCTACAGAGGACTTGATGGCTCTTCAACTTTACTGACTCCTGAATTCTACACCACTTGTCCATTTGTACGTTAAGAATTGAATGAAAGCTTGTGAGATTAAGGCGTCGCTGTGCGTCCTGTGCAGGAAGCCGTCACCTTTTCCTTGTTTTTTTTTTTTTTTTTTTTTTTTTTTACGCGTCGCAGTGTGCTACCCTTTAGCTGACTGCAAGTTGTCTCCCTATATGCCTCTCCGTAATGGCGTTTCACTGCCATTTCAGTGTCTTTCTTAATGTTTAGGTTTTGTTTTATTATCTCCCCAGCGCTACCAGAAACGCTCGTTGGTTACTTGTCTTCTGGAAGTTAAAGTTGAGAACCAAACTTATTGCTGTTTTTGTTTTTTGTTTTTCGATCCCTTCTATAAAGATCTTACAAATAAAATTTTCTTTCATGACTTTCGCCGGCAGTTTGGCTGAAACGATGCACCTTGGGTGTTCGGTTAATTCTGGTTATTGGGGGGGTGGTAATCAAGTCTTAGGTTGGAAAAGCGAATCCTGTTTTTCTCTTGTCCTGGAAATGTTGTGCAAAAAGGTTCCGACAAACATTTTTAATGATTCATTTATCAGATGATTTCCCTGTGGGCAGTTACGTTGCATATTTCCATTGTCCTTTTTTGTTTTTTTTATAAAATAATGCCTTTGCTGGATCTTCATAGTAAGTCTCTGCACTTGTACATTTATGCTGTCCGATAACCTGATATGTATGTTACAATCATATTGTACCATGTTCATTTCCTTTTTGTTTGTGTGACCAAAATAAAGAAGGGATTGTGGATATGATGGTGTCTTGATCATTATTTAAGTAAGAAAGCTTTGTCCAGGCCTGACAAGAAAAGCCCATATCGGGGATTAAGTGTAGGCATTCCGTATGCAGAGCTGACCTCCGGGTACGATGGGAAGAGGAACGCCTCTGCATCTTGCGTGTTCGCTATCTGTGGTTCCTGTAATAGAGATATATCTGTGCACTCCACAGTTCATTTCTCCTCCAGCTTTAATGTCTGACGCTGACTGTGCGGAGGCTCTGAGTGTAATATAGACAAATATAGTTAAGCTGGTTACACACGGAAGTATTTAGTGGAGATCTGACATCTTGTGAAATCTGTAGCAATGATTCTAGCCTCCAAACTGCTTAACACACTGCTCTCTAGTCTCCTGTGTATCGATTCACAGACTGTTCTTATAAACCTTTGCTGCAATGATATGCTCGCCCACAAGATGGCGCTATGTAGAAATATGAATGGGAATAGTTTCAGTGAAGATCCTGTGTCTGTACACACTGGCGTTTTCTCCAGACATCGGGGCATCGCTGATCTTGTAAAATGACAAGCTCCGGTTTCTGGGGCATTACACACTGGTAAGAGATCAGAGCTATCTGATGATATCATGTGATCGGCACCATAATAATCAGATAACCCGGTGTGCACCTTGCTCTAGACTGGGCAGCTTGTTAGACTATCTTGTGTTTTACAGCAGTTGGTTTCTGAGGTCAACAAGTATTAGGTCCTGCCCTTACTGCAATATCAATGTGTGCATTTTTAAAGGGGGGCCCTGGAACCTCTACAAGCTCTCCGAAATCTGTATCCTTCTGATTAAAAAGATTTGTATCCGTCCTAAAATAACCAAGTGTTTTTAACTTTCACTTTAAAATGCGTTTCCAGTCTATTGTGACATTCACATTAATGTGTTTGGGAACTCCTACATCCTGTCATTGTTTCCAGCGGAAACATAAGACGGGTGCACTTCCTACTGCTTCACATATTTGTATCATGTATTTTTATTTTTGTCAAATGTTGTTAAATTGATAGATTTAAGTCAAGGACACAAATATGACAACGAGTTTACAACACATGCAGAAACCACTAGGTAAGAGTACATGACGTAAGTTGGAGAGAATGTCTGCTTCCTAATACTAAAGCAGGTGTTCGCCCTTGTACACCAATTCTGTTTTCCCACTAGATGGCGCTGTATGTAAAGAGAATCTGTGTTGACGTTTTTGCATTCTCTGCTGAAAGACTTGTATAAAGAAGGGGAATCTATACCCACAACAAAGATGGCTGAATTGGAATTTGGACTGGCTGATTGAGTAGCTCAGAGCAGATGCTTTTTTTACGGGCAGGCTTGACCAAGGATGTTGTGTGATGGAGGCGGCTGTAACTCGTTATACAGGTAAAACTAGAAAAATTAGAATATCGTGCAAAAGTTTAATTTTTTTCAGTAATTCAGCTTAAAAGGTGAAACAAATATATTATATAGACTCATTACATGCAAAGTGAGATATTTCAAGCCTCTATTTATATTCATTTTGATGATTACGGCTTATGAAAACCCCAAAATCTCACAAAATTAGAATGTGACAAGGTTCAATACTGTAGGCTCAAAGTGTCACACGCTAATCAGCAAATTATTGATTATCCCTTCCTATATTACCGCTATACATGCTGGTAAGCACAGAGTTAGACAGACGGGGAAACTCCGGCATTGAGGTGCTGTACGCTACTGATTGGAGCTTCTGCAGCTGAGTGTGATTGCTGGCGCGATGGTCGTTCATTCGATAGACCAATGTTCTACAGCTGAATGCAGACTGCCACCGATTGCATTTTAGAGAGCGGCAGTGATGCAACTCCTGCAGTCACGAAGAGTCATCCGCCGAAAGCTGTGTTATTAGCCTAATCTCACCTTTAACCCTATCCGAACCCTCTCTTTTCCGCAGCCTAACCGCAACCTGGTGGATGTGGTGTGTCGATCCGGTACGGAATTTCTTTACTGCGGCTCCTGCCTGATCAAATATTGTAAGGCTGACATGCTTGTTCCGTGTTACAGTAATTCCTGACCCTAATCGCTGTGAATGGTAGCAGTAGAAATGAAAACTTTCGGCCGTGTTCCCGGCTGAGATATATTTTTTTCTAAATCGAAATATTGTCTAAAATGATACAGGCGGCTGCGGCATCACTTTCTAGAGGACATTGCCGGCATGGTGACACCTTCCCTCCTGGGATATTAATATGTATCTAAGGTGGTGCAAGTTCCCATAATGATCTTTATGAAGTAGGGACAGCCGGAAGTTGCATGACAACTGTTTTAGATTTTTTTTTTTTTATTATGAATGGATGAGTCTGCTATCCCAACCCCTCATTTTCGGTAACGCCACCCCCGGACCACCGGAGAGGTGAGTAAAGGGCTAGAGACTTAGGGTTAGGCTGTGGGTGCGGGGATAGGTGAGGGTTAGGCTGTGGGGGGGGGGAGACAGGATTAGGTAGTGGGTTGGGGATAGAATAGTTACTTACCTTTTCGGAGAACTGTGTTCAGTGCTCCAGGGATCGATTACTATTCCTCTTTGAGGCATAAGCAATCGTTTGCCCAGCCAGTTCCTATTGAAATAGGGCCCACGCTCATCTAAGGGACATAACTGGTTGTTGGTTTTTCCTTGGCTTCAAGATATAGTATTATCTCCTCTACTAGGGGAAAACAGTTATTTTTGGCCGGACATATAACATATACATTGGTGTTTAGCATTTATTCCTACTGCACATGCGTCGTACATTTTATACCTTGTCTACGTATCTTTTCCTTCCGTAGATTGTGTAAATGCAGTCTTTCAGACTATATGTCCCGTGCATACAGCCCTTTGTTTTATTCCCTTTCAGACCTGTGCCTGGTTTATGGACCCTTTCGTTACTGTTTACACATGTTCACTCTTCAGTAACAAGTGTCCAGCAAACAGTCTGTCTTTGCACTCAGTGTTTAACCAGCTCCAGTCAAACAGATGTCTGACAATAGACGGTGACAATGAGAGTTGATAAAGCGCCGCAGCTCAAACACAGGATTCCCGGAAGACTCTTTATGGTTTGTGTGTCCAGTCCCAAGGTGGTTTATCCCGGGTTCTTTATAGGTTTTATGATTGTGGAATGTCAGGATGTTTCCTCTGCTCTTCCTCATTGCTTTTTTTTTTACACAACATTTGATTTTCACGCTTAGAACTAGTCTTTTTTTGTATTATGTGACACAGGCCATGCACCATTTTACCTGCTCTTCTCTGCTCCAAGCTATACATGTAACTTCCTCTAGTCTCTCTCTGTATGCTGTGTGACACAGGACATGCACCATATTAACTGAAAAACACACCCGGCCGCACCAGTGGTTAATAAATACAATATTTTATAATATAGTGACCAAAGGTAAAGGACCTAGGTGATATCCTGGACCCTATAATAATAATCGACAATAAACAACAAGGAGGGGTATACCAGATCAGTATACCCACATAGGGCTCTTATAGATGCACACTAATATAAATAGCAGAGGCAGAAATCAAGTAAAAAATTGTATCTTCAATTAATCAGAATTAAAATGTAGAAAAACTAGGGCGAACATAAAACAAACATAACATACAAGGGCGAACATAAAACAAAAAATTCACATATAATTGAGCATTGAGCAGAAATATTGTTGCAGCAGCAGTTTTTCTACATTTTAATTATGATTAATTAAAGATACAATTTTTTACTTGATTTCTGCCTCTGCTATTTATATTAGTGTGCATCTATAAGAGTCCCTATGTGGGTATACTGATCTGGTATACCCCTCCTTGCTGTTTTTTATGGTAGGTTCTGGACACGTAAAGGGAGGGACATGGGAATGCAGCACCCTCTCATGGGCGGACTTTCAGACCTCCATGCATACAGAACACACGCAAAGGTCTGGATCAGGCCCGCTATTTGGAATTGGTACCATTGCCAATCTACTGTAGTGGAAACTCGTAAATTGGAATTTATGACTAGTTTAATGTCTATAATTTTGAGAATAAGAGGAAACATTTACACCTGGGCAAAACCATGATGAATTGTAGGTGAGGCAATTTTCATCTGTTTTAAAAGATATTAGAGTTGAGAGGTGATGTTTCCTGGTCCAAGTCTAAAAGGTGTTCAAAAAGCTGGTTAATATCTATGTACAATAAGCCAAAGCAAAGCATTTTCCCTGCATGCAAATAATAAAATATATTTCACCCTCCTGGAAATTCAACATGGTTTAGTCCAGGTGAAATGATCTTCTTTTCTCTTATTTCCAAATTTTCAATTTGGTCCGCTATAGATGTTACTTCCTCTAGTGTCTCTGTATGGTGTGTGTGACACAGGCTATACATGTTACTTCTTCTAGTGTCTCTGTATGGTGTGTGACACAAGCTATAGATGTTACTTCCTCTAGTGTCTCTGTGTGCTCTGCTCCAAGCTATACATGTTACTTCCTCTAGTCTCTCTGTATGTTGTGTGACACAGGCCATGCACCATTTTAGTTCCTCTTCTCTGCTCCAAGCTATACATGTTACTTCCTCTAGTCTCTCTGTATGGTGTGTGACACAGGCCATGCACCATTTTAGTTCCTCTTCTCTGCTCCAAGCTATACATGTTACTTCCTCTAGTCTCTCTGTATGGTGTGTGACACAGGCCATGCACCATTTTAGTGCCTCTTCTTTGCACAGTCTCTAATGTATTTATGTCCTTCTGGAAATACGGCTCCAGAACTGACCCCAGTATTCCAGGTGAGGCCGCGCCAATGACCTATAAAGTGACATCACTACTTCTCTCTTTCCGATACTTATTCCTCTCCTTATACACCCAGCATCGGGCTTGTCTTTCTCATGGCTGTGTTACATTACTTGGCTGCCTCTATATTTATTATATCTAATAATACAGCATTCAGATTTCGGAGAACTAGTAAAAATAACAACAAAATATTTAATGCTCTTTCCGGATTTTCATTGTTACCTGAAAGAAGGGATGGATATAGCTCTGTAACAAGGTGTTATAGCATCTCGCTGGTGAGGGAGTTAGTGAATGTGGAGAGTTGTAGTTTTGTCCAGGGCTGGCAGAGGAGAGCAGTGGCTTTGAGAAGACCGTGGCTATGTCAAGCCTGGCCAAGCTGCCTCTCCAGACCCTGCAACATGACCCATTCCATTAGGTACACAGTGCTCCGCTCCTGAGCTCCCAACAATAAATTACTATGGTAACCACCTGTGTTGAAGAGAAAAATGTTTTTTAAAGCATCAGTTAAACATTAACACCAGGTGAGTGACAGTTGGAAGCTCAGAAGCGGAGTATTGTGTACCTGGTGGAAGGGGTCATGTTGGAGGGTCTGTGTCTCTCCAGATCCCAGCATGCTTTGTCAGGTATCAGCTATGCCCATGCAGTTAGAGCATGCTGGGAGTTGTAGTTTCACAACACCTGGAGAGTCACAGGTTAGCAAGACCTGGCCTATTCCAGGGCCCTCTTACCCACCCAGTCTGTTGGTACAAAGGCTGCATCACCCCTGTAACCCGTAGAGAATAACATGTGGCTCTGTGCAGCTTTAAGATGACACATTTCAGTCCTCGCTGAGGATTAAATTGAGAACCGCCTGCAAGCGTCTGGCACAGCAACCAAAACACACACACACTGCACTCCCTGACAGGTCTGTCAGCACCCCGCTGAGTCCCATTCATCCCTCTGCGCCGCTTAATCACCCGCTTTGTGAACAAAGGCCGCTGCTCATTTCTGGTGGGTTTATATTATCCGGATTCCCTCACCCAACCAGAGGCCGGCGCGTGCCACCAAAGCAGAGACCACAGCTCCGGTAATAGAAAAGACAGCGCAATAATTAATAATAATAAAATAAAACTGTGATGTTATTCTAGTACATTCTGCAAAAGGATAGGTAGTGTCTGGTTGCTATGGGCAACACCTTCACTGTAGGGATCAACCAATTCTGTGCACCAGGTTACCAACTGTGTGGAGTTTGTATGTTCTCCCTGTGTCTGGGTGGGTTTCCTCCGGGTGCTCCGGTTTCCTCCCACATGCCCAAATAACATGCTGGTAGGTTAATTGTTTGCTATCATAATGAACCCCAGTGTATGTGTGTGTGTCGGGAGGGTGGCTCCATTGGGGTGAGTGAGTGTTCTCAGTATAGCTGGAGGGTGGTGGGTTCGGGATAAGTTTGAGGAAGGGTTGTTTCACAGGGAGGGTGGTTGTAAAGGGCTAAGGGGTTCTTTTCTAATGTTACATTTAATGATTCTATGATGGTGACCAGAAGAGTGACTCTGGCGTCCGGAATGTGTCAGGGTTGGACAATCCATGGGGTAACCCAGGGAGTTAGGCCAATGGCCCCTCCCAAATGCAGCCTTGGCGCATGTTGCAAAATATCTCAGGTGTAAGCTCAGCGGTGAAGAATGATCTTAATGTGGATATAGGGTCCTCTTCACAGATCTGTTTATATAAAGTATGCAAATATACGCACGTGTGTGTAAAGGCAGCACCCTTGACATTCCCCTTGCTCGGACGGGTTTTCAGTGATTTACGCGTCCATAGGGCAGTCTTAACTCTATGGGTCTGATCCAGAGCTACGAAAGTGCCGTCCGACGGGCGAATGCGAATTTTCGCCCGTGCGTATAAACATACACGCCCCTGACACT
This sequence comes from Limnodynastes dumerilii, assembly GCA_011038615.1. NCBI lineage: Eukaryota > Metazoa > Chordata > Amphibia > Anura > Limnodynastidae > Limnodynastes > Limnodynastes dumerilii. Next base: position 20,007 of record WWET01002688.1, on the reverse strand, counting down.
CCCATTGTAAAGTACCTGCTTACGGCGGCTATACCCTACACTAGGTACTACCGTCGGCCGTACGAATTTTCGCACATAATACGCAAAGCGTAGGGCTTAGCACGCCCATACTGTACAATTTAAATGGCTATCCCCGCCTCCGTGTAGTAAAACGAGCGCCCAGGCGACCGTCGTACTGAACGCACGCCCCTCGAGCGAACATTTCGCACACAATACGACCGCTATACGCTCATGTCGTCCAGCCGACCGGAAGCTGTCATACTGGACATGCGCAGTGCGAATTTTCGTACGAAAATACGCAAAAAATGGTCGTACGCTCGCTCGAAATCGGCCAATTTCGTAGCTCTGGATCAGGCCCTATGTGTGTAGTTACGTGCGTACATGGAAAACCACGCCCATATTAGTCCATTTAAACCTCCCCCAACCCACTTTCACTAAATTACGTACGTACGGAAGACAACCACACCCCTCCATGCGTATGTCACTAAGTCCGATTATCAAACCTGTACGTAGTGGACTTCCGTGCCTAAAACTTACGTAGCTTGCGTAAAAAAAGTTACTACGCATGCACAGTACAACCGCACCTAAAAATATGCACGGAAAAAGTAGAAAAATCGTCAGAGTGAATCCGGTTCATAGTCTTTATATTTATTCATTTCTTAATATCATTGGCATTAAGGTGGACATTTTTACGGAAACCTGGCCGCAATCTAGAGTGATTATTATGCCGATAAATGGGACAATTTCCCCCTAGGATTATTTCCCGATATCGGTGCCACACAGTCTCCTGCTGGGAGTGATAATGCATGTTGAAGAGGGAGGGTCTGCTGAGATTGACAGGATTGCCTGCACAGACCTCCTGTCAATCTCTGCACAGATTGGCTACACGGGTCTCCTGTCCGTCTCGGCAGGAGACCTATGCAGCTTGCTAATTGGCTGGCTGTGTTAACTCTGGTCAGTAGTGTGTGGCCCCTCCACCTCCTGGCCAAAGTTTTTCCTGTCTGTCTGACTCCATAATTATCGGCAAGTATAGCGGTAATATGGTAACGAAAGCCCTGGATCTCTTGCCGAGTCAGACAGATGGGGAAACTACGGTGGTGGCAGGGCTCTGAAAATCGAACTTCCACTCGAGCTTATCGGACTGTAGCCTATTTGGGCCGAAAATCACTCTAGTGCGTAGCCAGCTTTACTGTAATTGGATTGCATGTACGATTAATTCTTATTGTACGAAACGCTTCTGACACCTTCATCCGCATTTGCGCAAGAAATCCAACTTTATTAAAATGACACGATCTGAGCGACATGGAGCACAACATTCTGAGCGCCAAGAACAGAACTATTTGTTATTATTGGTGCAGTTAATGAGTAAAATCTACCTCCGTCATCACCGCTGAGGGTTGTAATTTGTAGTTCAGAAGATTCCCCCCCAATGCGCTAATTATTCCCTCCGTCTTCAAAGAGCAGAGCGCCTCTGGGCAGGAATGACAGACAGCCGCTCATCTCGCCGTTTAGTAGCGTTTGGGTTGTTGTGACATGAGTGGACCCGTTAAAGAAGGAAAATGAGAGAAGGTTTCAGGGAAATGTCACAAAACCCTCCATGATTTCTATAGGTCGGAAAACTGCTTTGAAGTTCATAATTATCCTCCCCTGTAATTAGAGGCAGCTTGTCTGCTGGTCTGGGTTCCAGGATTAGACCTTTTGCTGGTTTGCTGCAAATGACTTAACCCTTTTAGATGCATTGATTTAAAAAGCTGCTGATTAGATTTGGGTCACGTATTACCCAGCTATTAAAGGGCTCTGCAGGTACCAGCACAGGAACTTGTACTGGTTTAGCAATAGTGGAAGGACAACCTTATCTGTGGTCAGCGAGGCATGCTGGGGTTTGTAGTTTTGCTACAGTTGGACAACCTAAAGAGGTCTCCTCCTGACTTCCCACCAGGAGATTTTGGATATGAATCGTAGCACTCTGCCTCCTATATGACGTCATCTGTGTTAGGGACCTTAGTCTGTAGCTCCAATGGGGTAGGGACTGATGAGAATGTTACATATTCTCTGTAAAGCGCTATATAATCTCATAGCATTATATAAAAACCTATTAATAAATAAATGAATAATAAAATAAAAGGGCTAGAAATGGAGACTGGACACATATAAAAGGGGTAGAAATGGAATGCTGGACACATATAAAAGGGATAGAAATGGAGACTGGACACATAAAAGGGGTAGAAATGGAGGCTGGACACATATAAAAGGGGAAGAAATGGAGGCTGGACATATATAAAAGGGGTAGAAATGGAGGCTGGACATATATAAGAGGGGTAGAAATGGAGGCTGGACACATATAAAGGGGTAGAAATGGAGGCTGGACACATATAAAGGGGTAGAAATGAAGGCTGGACACATAAAACGGTGGAAATGGAGGCTGGACACATATAAGTGAATAGAAATGGAGACTGGTCACATATAAAGGGGTATAAATGGAGACAGGACACATATAAAAGGAGTAGAAATGGAGGCTGGACACATATAAAAGGGGTAGAAATGGAGGCTGGACACATATATAAAGGGTAGAAATGGAGACTGGACACATGTATAAAAGGGTAGAAATGGAGGCTGGACACATATAAAAGGGGTAGAAATGGAGGCTGGACACTTATAAAAAAGGGTAGAAATGGATACTGGACACATAAAAGGGGTAGAAATGGAGGCTGGACACATATAAAAGGGGAATAAATGGAGGCTGGACATATATAAAAGGGGTAGAAATGGAGGCTGGACATATATAAAAGTGTAGAAATGGAGGCTGGACACTTATAAAAAGGGTAGAAATGGAGGCTGGACACATATAAAAGGGTAGAAATTGAGGCTGGACATATACAAAAGGGTAGAAATGGAGGCTGAATATATATAAAAGATGAAGATATGGAGGCTGGACACATATAAAAGGGGTAGAAATGGAGGCTGGACACATATAAAGGGGTAGAAATGGAGGCTGGACACATATAAAAGGGGTAGAAATGGAGACTGGACACATGTATAAAAGGGTAGAAATGGAGACTGGACACATGTATAAAAGGGTAGAAATGGAGACTGGACACATATAATAGGGGTAGAAATGGAGGCTGGACACATATAAAAGGGGTAGAAATGGAGGCTGGACACATAAAAGGGGTAGAAATTGAGGCTGGACACATATAAAAGGGTAAGAAATGGAGGCTGGACAATTATAATGGGCAGAAATGGAGACTGGACACATATAAAAGGGGAAGAAATGGAGGATGGACAATTATAATGGGTAGAAATGGAGGCTGAACACATATAAAAGGATGGAAGTAAATGGTTGGACGAACAGATTTTTTTTTTGGGGGGGGAATATTTTTCTCGGTCTAGAAATTACGCTGCCTGATACCAACAGAAAGCAAGTGTTGATTAAGAAACGCGTTGGACTCTGCGTCCCATTCACACTCTCTCTATTGTGTCTCAGCATGCAGCATCTTGCGGGGCCCCAAAGGTATGAAACCCAATATTGTTGTGAATGCTTTAAAGTGTTTAAGTACCATATCTGTTATTGACGTGAATCAACCTGTAAAGATAACAAGCGCCTTTTCCTCGTCTCTTCTATTTTTGGCGTGGGACCAAGCGCTGAACATCACAGATATTCGCCCTGTTACAGAGACTCATTTAAGAGGCTGCAATTAAAGGACGATGATTTTATCACATTAAACTCCTGTCTCTCCAGCTGCCTCTCAGGCTTCATCCTATGGTGGCAGTCGCTGGTAATACCCTTATAGGCTAAATATAGCTTGTCTAAGGGTGGAATCCCTGATGCAGTAAAGCTTCCGCTTTGAAGTTGCTAAATACAATTATATCCTGTCTCCTCGGCAACGCAGATAATGTTGTATTGTCTAGCAACCTTACACCGCATTCATATTTCATATCTATCCATCAATTGCACAAACAGCAAGTACTTGTCATGCTGCAGTATCCTGCCATCAGGTTTCTAATAAAGATAGGCTGCAGGACAGAGAGGGTTAAGGTTAGGCTACAGGACAGGGATGGTTACGTTTATAGCCTCTTATCTGCAAAACCAACCTCGGTTGTTGGAATGTAAAATTATTTGTAGCTTCCTCTATGGTCCCATAGTCTGTCACGTGGGTGTTTGCACCTGTTATCTTTATAGGACGTTTGTATAGGTGTTCGTGTAGCCCAAACAGAGCCAGTCAGGAGGCATATAAATGTAGAGGTAAAGGCAATTAACAGGGACTTGTCATAGAGCATATGGAATGCTAATTATTATTATTATTATTATTATTATTATTATCTCACACCGTCAAGGGATATAAGCTTCGACAGGGTCAGTAACCTTGGAACAAGACAAAGGGCCTGATTCAGATTTAAGAAGGAGATTGAAAATAAGAGAGGAAAGTTACTTCTGGGCTAAACCATGGTGATTGCTGGGGAGTCATATTTCATCTGTTGCAAACAGTTTTAGAGTTGAGAGGTGATGTTTCCTATCCCAAGTCTAAATAACAGTGTGATAGTAACGCTGGTCAGTATCTGTGTAATAATAT
>WWET01002687.1:193628-204023 GCA_011038615.1 Limnodynastes dumerilii | reverse complement strand
TTCGCCCGCCCGCCTCACAACTTGCACCGAGAGATCAGACTCTCGGGACAAATTTTCTTCTTTTTTTCTTAAAGCCCTGTGCAGAGCTCAGGACACATAATACGGGAGCCCTGTAGGAGTTTTGGTCCTACAGGGCTCCCATTGGAGCCCTGTATTACGTGTCTTGTACTCTGTCATGTGGCCACAGAGCAGACGCCGCCGGACAGAGGAAGAGGCAAGACGTACAAGCACCGCGCAGGAAGGAAGACTGCAATGGTAATTAAATAATTTAACAGGGTCTGGCAATTGGGGACAGAGGCTGGCAATGGGGGTGGACATCAAATCATTGGAGGCACTGGAAATAGGGGCATAAGGAGGCTTGTACTAGTTATTCATTTGGGGGCAGACATGGAGACAAGCACAGACATTAGGGGCAGACATGCAGGCAGGTACTGGCATATGGGGGCAGATGAAGGCTGGCACTGGTAATAGGGGGCAGATGGAGGCAGGCACTGGCATAAGTGGGCAGATAGATGCTGGCAATTGGGGGCATAAGGAGACTGGGACTAGCAATTAATTTGGGAGCAGTTTTGGAGAAGGCACACACAAGAGGGGCAGATATGGAGGCAGGTACAGGTGTATGGGGGCAGATGGAGGCTGGCACTGGCATATGTGGGCAGATGGAGGCTGGCAATAGGCAGATGGAGGCTGACATTAAGGGGGCAGATGAGGCTGGCATTAAGGGGGAAGAAGAGGCTGTCATAAAGGGGGCTGCGGGCAGATGGAGGATGACAATAGGCAGATGGAGGCTGGCATTAAGGGTGCAGATGAGGCTGGCATTAAGGGAGCAGATGAGGCTGGCATTAAGGGGGCAGATGGAAGCTGGCATTACGGGGGCAGGTGGAGGTTGGCAATAAGGGGGCAGGTGGAGGCTGGCTTTTAAAGGTGGAGGCTGGCAAATAGGGGGGCAAATGGAGGCTGGCATTAAGGGGGCAGATGGAGGCTGGCATTAAGGGTGGAGGCTGGCATTAAGGGGGAAGTTGGAGGCTGTCAAATATGGGGAAATGGAGGCTAGCATTAAGGGGGAAGGTGGAGGCTGGCAAATAGGGGGCAGGTGGAGGCTGGCATTAAGGGTGGAGGCTGGCATTAAGGGGGCAGTGGGAGCTGGCAAATAGGGGGCAGATGAAGGCTGGCATTAAGTGGGCAGATGGAGGCTGGCATTAAGGGGCAGATGGAGGCTGGCACTGGCATTTGGGGGCAGACATGGAGGCTGGCCCTGCATTTGGGGGCAGATATGGAGCCTGGCACTGGCAACAGGAGATAGACATGAGGCTGGCACTGGCAATAGGGGGCAGGTGGAGTCTGGCTCTGGCAATTGGGGACAGAAATGGAGGCTGGCAATAATAATAAGGGCAGACGTATGGAGGCTGGACATATAAACAGGGGCAGACATATGGAGGATGGACATAGTACGGGGCAGACATGGAGGCTGGCCATAATAACAAGGGGCAGACATGGAGGCTGGCAATAATAATAAGGAGCAGACATGGAGGCTGGCAGTAATAATAAGGGGCAGACATGGAGGCTGGCAATAATAATAAGGTGCAGACATGGATTTTGGGCATAATAATAAGGGGCAGACATGGAGGCTGGCAATAATAATAAGGGGTAGACATAGAGGCTGGATAAATAATAAAGGAGCAGACATTTAATAAAGGGACAGACATATGGAGGCTGGACAAATAATAAAGGGGCAGACATTTAATAAAGGGGCAGACATATGGAGGCTGGACAAATAAACAGGGGAAAGACATATGGATGCTGAACATAATAATAAGGGGCAGTCATGGATGCTAGACAAATAATAAAGGGCAGACATATGGATGGCTAAATTATTAAAAGAGGCATTCACTAGACCTGCTATCTGTTTGTGTCAGACACACCCACTTTCCCCAGACATGCCCACTGGTCAGTACAAGACACACCCCTTCTACGAGGCCGCAAAAATTTGTCCCTCTTTACAATTCTCAAATGTTGGGACGTATGATTTAGTTATTGTGTTTTGTATATTTTACCTCTTGCTGAAAAAAAGATGGCTGGTACATTAGAGTTTGCTTTCAGAGTCTGGCAGGAAATTAGGGTGCAGGGCTCAGATATGAAAGATCAAGTAGAAGAAAGCCACAATGACTTCCTGTCATCTTAAAAGATTTAGATGACTAAGAATTCTCTATAAAATATTTAATGATATTCTGAGCAGTTGTTTAGATAGTATTGCAGAATTGGATTCCTGTAAATACCTAACACTACCAAATTGCTTAAAAATGTTGTTTAATTGTTTAAAAATGAATAAAATTGTCCTTAACAATACTAAAAAAAATCCCTGCTGCAGCATGCTATTAACATGATAAATAATAAATAAATAAATATTATGATAAATAATTTTAAAAGAATGTGAATAGGGAGTAAATTGCCTTGACAAAGCCTTGACACCGAAACGCGCGTCAGCGTTTTGTACTGTGGTTTTCTACTTTTATAATTCAGTGCTTGTAGTTATAGTCTAGAGATTTGAGTGCTTGTAGTCACTTGTGTGATACTAATGATCTTTAGAGTGCTTGTAGTCACTCGTTTGCACACTTGAAGCTTGTCACTTATGACCACTATGGTGGGCTTTACTAAATAACGTGTAGGTGTGTGAATTACTCAGCTACCCCGAGGATTGAATAAAACATTGCTATTTGTTATCCAGCATTTGATAGCTTTTATATCAGTTGCTAGAGAAATCAACCAATTATTATTTTTTCAATTAGGCAATGAAAAAGCAATACAATTATTTGTGCTTTATTTATCTTTTGGCTATTTACTTTATTATAAGAATTTCAGTTATAACCTGTTGTTCACAAATCATTTTGTTGAATTCACACTACATTTTCTTAGTTTGTGCCATTTATAATACCTGCATTACTTATATTTACATCACTGTTGTGATGCACTGTTTAATTAATGGAGTTGTACCAACCATAATCATGATTAAATAATTAAAAAATGTGGTAAATTTATCAGACACATGATTCTTTAGAAGATACTTTATTTTCATGGTCACAAAATCTGAACTTTGAGTAATAAAATAATAAGTAATAAGAGTAAAAGTAATAATATATACATTTTGAATACAAAATAAATAATAAACATATAATAAAAAAAAAAAATGTAGACTATAAAATATGCACAAACAATACAAAATACGAAATGCAAACATGACTAAGCACTAACAAGAAGTCAAATAATTGAAATATGCATGTGCTTAGGAACGTTATTAAGTATGAATACGGCCCTATGTGTTTGTTTTATTTTCATCAGATCACAAATGCTGATTAGAATATACATTTTTTTAATGTTAATAAAATGATGACAAATAAATATGAATTTTATTGAGCTGCTGGTCAGTACTTTCCAAATGCAAAACTTTTCTGATGACATATTTCAAAGCTGGGGCTATTACTCACTCCAAAAAAGTGCAGGTGGTTGTTTGTCACATGATACATCACAGTTGGCCAAAACATGTTTGTGCATACAAGTGTGACATATGTGCATAAGATCATGATATGAGGACACAGCATGAAGTCACCCTGTGTTTGTATCTTGAAAAATTCCCATCTGGATGTTTTGCTAAAGGGAGACTTGTGACCAGAATGAGTTAAGTTTTATATTACTCTCCCAGTACTGTCCTGAGGCTCTTTTTTTCTTACCATTCGTATTTACATTTTCCTGCCCACATCTCTCAATAAACGCTCCTGTCCCCTCTGCAGCTCAAGTGTGTGACTCAGCAAAAAGGCTTTTGGAGAATGATATTCCTGAGCACAGTCAGATATCTTGGTGCCCAGCTACACAGATCATTCAGGATGTGGGTGTCTGGACATTGAAGTGTGGTGTTAGTGTTGGGAAAATTTGGGGGGTGAGGAAAGGGAGACAAATAATTGCCTCTTCAGTGAGGTAGGAACAATTATGGAGACATCCTGTCTGTGTATGGGGAACTTTAGGGAAAACTGCTCACACAATGAAATCATTTAAGCTGGGGAATTCCCTGCACTGTTTTTACATTGCTGTGGAAAACCCAGCTGGACATAGGCAGAGAAATTCTGACAGTGATCAAATGAAGTGTGTGACATAGTGATAAGGAGAACAAATACAACATCCAATAGTCTAATAAGTCTGTGAAATTTGCTTAAAAAGATAAGTGTGTGTGAATTGAGTAAAATGACATTACATAATAGATGTTTTCCCAAAAATATGTGCAACACAAAACCATAAACAGACTCCTATAACCATGAGTGCTTGTTTAATTATTATTATTATTATTGGTCAGAATCAAACTTCCGTGTGTTTTCTGTACGTTCGGAGCTCTGGCAGTCCACATGGATGAGGGCAGGGTGTCAGTTAAGCCCCATACACACTACAGTTTTTTTAAACGATAATCGTTTAAAACACCGGTGAAAGGAGTGTTTTGAACGATATCGTGCAAGTGTGTACGCTATAACGATCATGCCTGATCGTTGTAAAGTACACAAAATCGTTTGATCGCATCTTTTAAAAAGTTTAATATAAACGATCAAGCCATTCAGTACTGAAGGCTCAACAGAAAATCGTTTGTAGTGTGTATGCAGCCTGATTGCCAATCTACTGCTTGAATATCTGTGGTTTATCTGTCGTTTGTCGTTTATATGCTGTAGTGTATATGGGGCTTTACACAGCCATAACCCTGCCTTGCCTTCCATGCGGATTAGGGCTCCATACGCACAGAACAGTTAAACGCAATCCCTACTGTTAAATTAACATGTCGCCCCCCCTGGCCACCTTATGTAGTTTAGGGGATGGGCCACCCTGTCGGACGGATCTCCAGACTTGCAGAACTAAGTTCCACAAAACCTAGCGATCCATTGTGGAACATCTGGCTTGCGCATCCACATTGGCAGAAAATCACCCGACTTCCGCAAGTAGTTTGAGTCAGGTGACATTCTTATATCTAAATCCGGCCCAATTATAAAAAAATATGAGTTAACAAATGTTTTTAATATTTACTATACTTATTGAGCTTGACTTGATCTACATAAAAATTTGTAACCTGATAGTACAGATGCAACCCTTCACTTCTCTACCACGGCTTACTACTATCTACTGGCATCTGCTGCTTGTGTTGGCTCTGCTCTACCAGTGACAAACGTCTGTGTTGTAAGTCTGACAGACACTATGACCAAAAACCATGGCTATTTACCCACATACCTCAGCTAACCCTGTAATAAAAGAGGAAAGTGAATGCTTGGTGGACTGCCAGGTGGCTTTCTTCTGGCTTGAGTAATTTATTAGAGTGAGACACATATTAAAGGCAAATAAATGGAAGTCTGACACAATCACTGTGGTTCCAAAGAATAAAAGGGTTTATTGTAAGAGAATATACATAGCAATATGTGATCCAGTAAGATAAAGTAATGGCAAACAGAAATATCACCGAGTCCAGTACAGAGCATGTGTAGCTAGTACCAACATAGGAGCTTTAAAGGGACACTATGCGGTCCATGGGTCATGCACTGATCTGGTGTTTGGACCAATGAAATAAACCCACATATCGTTTGTTGGGTGCAATTTCTAGAAATATGAACGTTGATAATAATAATAATTGAATATTTATAGCGGTTATTAAAAAAAAACAGTTTATCACATGTATAAACCATTTGTTTCAGTAATAAGTCTATGATGTTATCTCAATGCCAGGCATAATAACCTACATCTAAAATCACAATTATGTACAACATTCAATAAGGTATTGATTAGAGATCTTCATTTTTCTTTTAGCAATCATGTATAAACACACAGTTTTGTTGCAGTAATTAGTTAACAATGTTAGCTTGGTACTGTCATATTTTGAGGTGAATAAACCAACATTAATAACTTAATAATCACAATTTTATATTGTATTCGATAAAGTGTCATTTAGACATCATTGCTTTTAGTAGCATGGACAAGCCGATGACAATATATACACAGTGACTAAGGTTGTATATGGCATTGTTGCAAGTGACAGGTCAGTCTCCAATATCAAGGTATTGTGGACCAGATTCAGAGTTTGAAAATAATGGAGGAAAGTTACACCTGAGCAAAACCTTGTTGATTTCTGGGGAGTCAAATTTCAGCTGTTGCAATCAGTGGACCAGAATGTGACCTAATAACGTAAGGCCACTTACGCACGAAAGGGCATGCACCCTCCAGATGTTACACTAGGCCCTACAAACATTTGGACAGAACTTTGTTCCATCCGAGCCCATTTCAGAGAAAATGGCAGCATGCAAAGTGTACAGTGTGGGAGAGGGCTCCCACACTGCTGCGGATCAGCGGTCGTATGGATCCACACGGTAGAGATAATGCAGGTAGAGCACAGGGCGCCAGTGGCGAATTTGCCAAGCTTGGTGTTCTCTGGCAAATGCCAAACGTCCTGCACAGTGTTGGGCTGTAAGCCCAACCCCCACCTGTGGACGTCGGGCCCTCATACCACCCTCATGGAGTCTGTTTCTGACCGTTTGAGCAGACACATGCACATTTGTGGCCTGCTGGAGGTCATTTTGCAGGGCTCTGGCAGTGCTCCTCCTGTTCCTCCTTGCACAAAGGCAGAGGTAGCTGGGTTGTGGCCCTCCTACAGACTCCTCCATGTCTCCTGATGTACTGGCCTGTCTCCTGGTAGCGCCTCCATGCTCTGGACACTACGCTGACAGACACAGCAAACCTTCTTGCCACAGCTCGCATTGATGTGCCATCCTGGATGAGCTGCCCTACCTGAGCCACTTGTGTGGGTTGTAGACCACTAGAGTGAAAGCACCGCCAGCATTCAAAAGTGACCAAAACATCAGCCAGAAAGCATAGGAACTGAGAAGTGGTCTGTGGTCAACACCTGCAGAACCATCCCTTTATTGGGGGTGTCTTGCTAATTGCCTATAATTTCCAACTGTTGTCTATTCCATTTGCACAACAGCATGTGAAATTGATTATCAGTCAGTGTTGCTTCCTAAGTGGACAGTTTGATTACAGAGAAGTGTGATTGACTTGTAGTTACATTGTGTTGTTTAAGTGTAAAATGTATTTTTTTGAGCAGTGTAGTTTTTAATGCATAATGTTGTGTGTGTCTAATTATTTTTTTTGGTTTAAAAATTCCCAAAAATGCAAAACAGCACTTTTTTAAGGACATTTCATTTCAATTTTAAACACTGTCCTTTGTTGATCTGTTGGCAGCATGGAAAGACATTATTTAACTTTTTTAAGTTAAACCATATAGTTAAAGAATTCACTTAAGGAAACAAGTTTTACATAAAATACAGAGACTTTCTATTCTCACACAAGCGTATTGATGTACTAGACCAGTGATGGCGAACCTACACGCGTGGCAGAGGTGACACGCCAAAACATTTTGACTGACACGCAGTCAAAATGTCTTGGCGTATCACCTCTGGCACAAGTGTCATAGGTTTTTCTGATTATGGCGGTCAGCAGCAGTGGTCAGCGGCGGCGATCAGCGGGGGGGGACAGTATCAGCTGCAGGGGATATGGCTGATACTTCTTCTCCCCTCTGCAGCACCTGATTGGATCAGAATGATCCAATCAGATGCTGCAGCCTAGGACACATTGAGTGATGTTTCGTGACCTAGGTCATGCAGCGTCAGAGCGAGAGAAAGAGAGTGCATTCCACGGAGGAGAGCAGAAAGCAAAGGTAAGTTTATTTTAAGTTTAAATTATTCAAAAAGGCTGGGCACAAAAAGGCTGGGCTAAAAGGCTGGGCAAAAAGATTGGGCACAAAAAGTCTGAACACTTAAAGGCTGGGCACAAAAAGACTGGGCACTAAAAGGCTGGGCACAAAAAGACTGAGCACTAAAAGGCTGGGCAAAAAGGTTAGGCACAAAAAGGCTGTGCACTAAAAGGCTGGGCAAAAAGGTTAGGCACAAAAAGGCTGGGCAAAAAAGGCTGGGCACTAAAAGGTTGGGCACTAAAAGGATGGGCACAAAAAGGCTGGCTAAAAAGACTGGGCACTAATAAAGGGGGCAAAAAGACTGGGCACAAAAAGGCAAAAAGGCTAGGCACAACAAAGGGCCAATAATGCTGGGCAAAAAAGGCTAGGCACAAAAAGGGGATAATAAGGCTGGACACAAAGGGGCAAAAAAGGCTGGGCACAAAAAGGGGATAATAAGGGTGGGCACAAAAGGGCAAAAAGGCTGGGAACTAATAAAGGGGGCAAAAAGTGCCAAAGGCACTTAAAAATATAACTCTTTCTTTACAAGGGCTGCAAATATCACAAAATTATGGATATTTCTAGAAGTGACACGCCACCCGAGGTAAACTAGGCTTGCTTCCTTGCTCCTTGCAGACTTTAGTCATTTGTTTTCGTACGGCCTTCAGTTTCTTGACCACTTGTTGCTGACTTTTGTTGATGCCCCTTTGTTTAAGCTTTTTTGAAATGTTATAATAAATATGTGCATCTTTCACTGTTCCTTTATTTCCTCCTCTCCTCTAAAGGCAAGCAGCACTCTCACATTATCATCTTTTCAGTGCCCCATGATGTCTGAAAATGCTAGGGCAGCATTTAATGATGTGACACCTGCCTTTGTCAGAGATACCGAATTGAATTTACCTGAACGATACTGTTGATATCTCTCTTTTTGACTGCAGAGAGGTGAGTAAATGAAAGAAAACTCAAAAAGATCAAACACCAGCATAAAGCGAAACTAATTTATTTTTATTAATTTTTCTCTTTCTGTATTTTCATATTGGCAGGACACTTAGTTCCATCACCATAGGAAAATAGAACTCTGAATAACACTTTTAAGCTCAAGCGAAGATCATAAGGAACTATAATAACAACCTTTGTAACTATTTCTTTACGATTGAATATTATAACAATTTATCTCTCGCTCTCTCTTTGCAGAATCAACAAAGAATGAAAATTACAATAGTTTTTCTTACACTACTTTTCTTCAATATGACAATTATATTTTTCAAGCATACAATTTAAACTAGGTTATAACCGATTTAACATATATAGTCCCGGAACATTAATCTCAAAACATATGCAAAACATATGCAAAAATAAGTCCAACAATTACTGTATGTTATACATCAAACATTGTATCCTACTAACAGTCTGTATAGCTGTATCTACTCATCAAATTGAGGGCAATTTCACAATTTCTTTAACAGTACTGTTAACAATGACTTGTATCCAAGTAAACAGACGGGTAAGCTGTATTTGGTTAATATTCTGAGGTAAACAATACAACTTATCTATCAATATTGTACATCATGACTTGTATTCAGACAGCAGATGGTAAGATTATAAATAAATTCAATATTCTGAGGTAAGTTGTACAATTTTCTTCATCAGTTATGTAAATTGTACTTTGTATCCAATCTATCAAATTGTAGAACTGTTGTAACAGTTTCCTGAGGCAAAATAATCAACTTTTTCCACAGTATTATTTTACTTTCTGACAATAAATGTGTACTGTACATACTGAATGTGTCACTATGTTTCCTAGATAAAGTTTAAGTATCTCAGCACACTTTCCATCACTCTAGCTCCACTACTTCCACTTTGAAACCACTTCCCTTGTATATAATGTAGATTTATACTTATTCTGAAGGACACCCGGAATCTGCGACTCAATATCTGCAACTTCTCTCTCAGATCCTCCTTTAATCTTCAGTTGCGCCACCTCAGACCATCGATCGATGATTTCTCCCCAGCTGCTCTCTCTTTGTTCACTCTGCTCCACTGCTAACCGCCAACCGTCACCCTCATACGCACCACTCTCCCTTTTATACCCCACAGGCTCCTCCAAAAAGGTCCCCTCACACTACACAGCGTGTGCTCTAACAGCTGACTGCTGCTCTGCATCCAGGATTAGCCCCCACGTGCCACCAATCCACACAGCCCAGACAATAGGTGATCGCCAGCCGCATTCACCATTGGTCCCCTTACCCTGCCAAAGACCGCATGAATGCAAGGAGTTGCAAAACCGGCAACAGAGCAACTTCCTCCAAAACGCCCCCCACGATATCCCCCAGGGCACCACAATGACATAATTCTTTAGAGCCATCCATATAATCAGGTGTCTTTGGGAAAGACTCATGTTGAAAAACAACACAGGACCTTTCACACTGACACCATTTCAATGTGAGATCTGGGAAAAATACTTTTTTTTCCCCAGGTCTAAATGCCGGGTCATTCACCATCACCATCAAATACCTGGATTTAGTGGTGATGTGAAAGGGGGTTAAGTCTCATATATGTTTTGGATCTCCTCTCAATGATAACTTTTATATCATCAGGTTTCCTTTCTATTATAAATAATAATAATAATAATAATAATAATAATAATGTTT
>WWET01002687.1:146277-162626 GCA_011038615.1 Limnodynastes dumerilii | reverse complement strand
TATAATAAAATTCATATTAATGCTCCTAGCTTTAATTACACTATAATAAAATTCATATTAATGCTCCTAGCTTTAATTACACTATAATAAAATTCATATTAATGCTCCTAGCTTTAATTACACTATAATAAAATTCATATTAATGCTCCTAGCTTTAATTACACTATAATAAAATTCATATTAATGCTCCTAGCTTTAATTACACTATAATAAATTCATATTAATGCTCCTAGCTTTAATTATAATATAATAAAATTCATACTAATACTCCTAGCTTTAATTACACTATAATAAAATTCATATTAATGCTCCTAGCTTTAATGACACTATAATAAAATTCATATTAATGCTCCTAAATTACACTATAATAAAATTCATATTAATGCTCCTAGCTTTTATTATACTATAATAAAATTCAGCAAGAGTAAAAACATCACCCCAATCCCCTATCCCCAGACCCCCACCTGCAGAGTCAGACTCAGTCAGTCAACTCCAGTGCCAGGCCAATTCTCACAAAATCTTCACCTCAGCCAGGCTCAAATTCACGGAGTAGGGCAGAAAGTTCAAGAAACATTCATACACCACCACGCCACCGCCACGCTGTAAATATGGCACCACACCAACACTTTTTTTTTTATAGGCCTCCTCTTCCTGCTCCCTACCACCTCACCAGTCGCTGACTGGTGACGCTGCCAAAAAGGTGATGATGTCACACCCTGTAGCATGAGAATGGGAGGAAGGAGCAGAGGAAAGAGTAGGGTGCGGAGTGAGAGGAGATCAGGGTCGCACTGGGGCATGAAGGGCCCACCAGTGTGGTCTGCATATAAATGTTGTTTGTTAAGTAAAGTGGCACTGGACTATTTCTATTCATATTTGTCTATCAAAATATCAACTTTATTCCTATGAACAGGAAAAACCTATTAATATAAAAGTAATAGTCTCAATGGGCTCAATTGGGCTACATTCAATTAAAGCAAATTTCTGGAAGTAAAACTATATGAGGAATTAACCAATGAAGTATAGAAATCTACACATATTAAATATACCTTCATCCAGCCTTTCTACCTCCTTCTTCTGTTTGTTTCTCTACAGCCATCAAATATCCTTCTCCATGTGTATGTCTCTCTACAGTAATCTAATCTCCCCTCCATGAGAGTGTCGCATCCAATCTCTCCTCCTTGTGTGTTTGCCTCCACAGTCAGCTTTTCTGCTCCTTCCTTGTGTGTGTCGCACTAGTCAGCCTTTCTGCCTCTTCCTTTTGTGTGTTCAATAAGCCTTATTGCCCCTTCCTTGTGTGTGCCCAGCCAGACTTATTGCCCTTTCCTTGTGTGTGTCCAGAAAGCCTTTCTGTCCCTTCCTTGTGTGCTCAATAAGCCTTATTGCCCCTTCCTTGTGTGTGTCCAGTCAGACTTATTGCCCCTTCCTTGTTTGTGTGTCCAGTTAGCCTTATTGCCCCTTCTTTCTGTGTGACCATTCAGCCTTAATGCCCTTTTCTTCTATTTGTCCAGCCAGCCTTATTACCCCTCCTTCTGTGTGCAGCCAGCTTTCTTGCCTCCTTTTTATTATTTTCAGCCAGCCTTATTGCCCCTTCCTCTGTGTCCAGTCAGCTTTCTACCCCTTCCTTCTGTGTATCCAACCAGCCTTATTGCCCCTTCCTTCTGTGTGTCCAACCAGTCTTATTTCCCCCTCTTTATTTGTGTCCAGTCAGCCTTGCACCCTTTTTCTGTTTGTTTAACCAGCCTTATTGCCCCACCTTCTGTGTCAAGCCAGCCTTATTGCCCCCTCCTTCTGTGTCAATTCAGTCTTATTGTCCCCTCCTATGTCCAGCCAGCCTTATTTCCCCCTCTTTATTTGTGCCAAGTCAGCCTTATTTGCACCATTTTTCTGTGTGTCCAGCCAGCCTTATTGCCCCACCTTCTGTGTCCAGATGGCCTTATTGCCCCCTCCTATGTCCATTCAGCTTTATTGCCCCCCTCAATTTTTGTCCAGTCAGCCTTATTGGCCCCTTTATCTGTTTGTCCAACCAGCCTTATTGCCCCACCTTCTGTGTCCAGCCAGCCTTATTGAGCCCTCCTTCTGTGTTTATTAAGCCTTACTGCCCCCTCAATCTGTGTCCAGCCAGCCTTATTTCCCCCCTCTTAATTTTTGTACAGTTAGCTTTATTGACCCTTCCTTCTGTGTCCAACCAGTTTTATTGCCCCCTCTTTCTGTGTCAATTCAGCCTTATTGCCCCCTCTTTATTTGTGTTCAGTCAGCCTTGGCGCCTTTTTCTGTTTGTGTAACCAATATTATTAAAGAATTGAAAATACTCGCACAGATAATAAGTGTGGAGATATAATTGTGTTGATAACCCTTTGACAAAATTATATAATTTTACACATTGGTGCAACTAAGTACCACCTATTATTATAGACTTGAAGCAAAACACAAAAAGGTTTTTATTTGAGTGTGGACTTATTGGTGCGCACTCTATTTCCAGTGACTTAAGGTTAAATTAATATGTATAATAGAACATAAATTTTATTGGGTATGCATTAAAAAAAGCGAATATTTAAAACAAGTGAAAGGGGTAAGGGAAAGAATTTAAAATCAACAATGTACTGGACTTAAAATCAACAATGTACTTGACTGTCTCTGTGTCAATACCGTATTGCCTCGCAACCTGTTTATATAGAAGAATTACACCTATTAGAGGTAGGACTAGAAACAATATCTTTATAGGAAAGCAGTTATGTCTTAATATTTTAAGGTTCAAGTTTTAATTCTCATACTAAGGAGAATTTTTTGCTTCAAGTCTATAACCAATATTATTGCCCCACCTTCTGTGCCCCCTCTTTATTTATGTCTAGTCAGCCTTATTTGCCTCCTTTTCTGTCCAACCAGGCTTATTGCCCCACCTTCTTTGTCCAGCCAGCCTTATTGCCACCCCTATAATTTTTTCCAGTCAGCCTTATTGCCCCCTCCTTTTGTGTCCAACCAGTCTTATTGCCCCCTCTTTGTGTCCAGTTAGCCTTATACCGCCTCCTTCTGTGTATCCAACCAGCCCTATTGCCCCTTCCTAGTGTTTCCAATTAGTATTTTTGCCCTCTTTCCAACCTTACTGCCTCTCATTATGTGTACACGGTCCACCTAACATTATAGCCCCTTATTGTGTCCATTCAGTCTTTTTGATGCTGCTTCTTTACGTGTGGTAGTTAAATCCCCGTTCCCCAACTACCCTCCATAATCTCTTACCTTTGCCTTCTTCTTGCTTCCAGCTCTCTCCTCCGCTGCACGCACTTAGGTCACGCTGGCATCTTGTGAAGAGAGCTGCGGCTGGCTGTGTATTGCACAGCCAGCTCAGCAGCGGGGGGTGCTGGGAGGGAGGTAATGTACTCCATTTAATGTAAATTAAATGAGAAGTGCCCACCTCTGGGCTATCGCCCGGAGGCGAACGCTTCCATTGCCTCTGGTACTTCCACCACTGAGTTGAGAGGTGGCATTTCCTAGCTCAAGTCTAAATACCAGCGTAATAGTAATGCTGGTCAATATCTGTGTGCAGTAAGCAATTCAAAGATATATCTCTGCATGCAAAGTATACAATTAACTTGACCCTGAAATCAACATGGTTTTGCCCAGGTGTAACTTTCCTCTCTTAATTTCAAGCTCTGTCTTAAGTCTAAATAAGGCCCTAAATGTGGAATGACGTCAGCATTGTTGGCCAGATCCACAAGACTTACGCTAGTCATATGCTAAGTTCTGTATGTATGAGGGGAGAACACTACTATCACATGTATGGTACTTCCGTACACAGACACCTACCTTAAGTTTTACACACCAGCCCCAAGGAAAATGAGTGTGTGCTTAACTGTGAATTATACATAAGCCCTTACTGTGCGATTACCATACCTCCTCCCCACCACACCGTACAAATGGTGGGTCCTCCTATCGGCGCAGAAGTCTGGAACACAAGGATCCAGATCAATACATGCGTGCACAGTACCACAATGTGGCCGTTCTCTAAATGCAGAGGATCGGGCATGTGAGTTTAAAATAAAATATGATTTATTATCACAGACAAAACCATTGAGTCCCCTAGGCTGAGGCTCTGTGTGCTACTATTAGTAATTTAACAAAACTCTTTCATTTAACACAACTTTAGTAATAATAGAGACTGACCACAATATGGTGGGAAAAAGTTTAAATATTAAGCAATAGATAAAATGGGTGGTGGAAAACAAACAGGGAACACAGCTAGAAAAGAAACATGCTCTCTCTAGATCCTCTCCTTCTGCCTTGCAAAGAAATATTACTGACCTTATAACAATAACCAAACCTCAACCCATTACTGGTGAACTCTAAGTGAAGCATTATATATGACCAAGCTGGTACTCACAGGGAAAAATGCCATAAAAAGATTTTTTGAAGGAGATATAATGTCATGTTACTTAAAATGCTAAGGTAAGGTATCAATACTAAAAAGGGGGAGGGGATAGAATTGATCATTAAATCACCTCCTATAAATAAATACAAATTCTAGATCGATCCCTGGATGACATATAAAGTATTTTTATATTCTATTAAATGATATTTTTTCATTTTTTTTCTTTTCCATTTTTGAGGCTTCTGCATTTTTTTTATGAAATCATACATGTTTTATTAACCTTGTTTTATATACATTTTCTGGTAACAAAAGCATTAATTATAAATGTAGTTGGATGGAAGGATAGGAACTGGGATGAAAGAGTGGCACTAAAAGGGAAATAAATTCTCCCTCACTATCCTAAAAT
Source organism: Limnodynastes dumerilii (assembly GCA_011038615.1). Lineage (NCBI taxonomy): Eukaryota > Metazoa > Chordata > Amphibia > Anura > Limnodynastidae > Limnodynastes > Limnodynastes dumerilii. Next base: position 157,857 of record WWET01002687.1, on the reverse strand, counting down.
CCCTTTAGCTCCTGTAGATTAAATAAACTATTCCATCAGGTGGAGATCAGCGTTGCCAGTGAACACAAGGCATTGAGGTTGTGGAAAGGGAAGAGCATAAATAGGGTATAGTAAATAGTCTATATAGGTGTAAACTGAAGAAGCAGTGAATGGACACACTAAAGCATGGGAGGACTTAAGAAGATTGTAACATGGTAGCCCACTGTACAGGAGAAGAATAAAGGGCATTATATCAAGGGAACATAATCAACTTTGATAAAGCAAAATAAGACAAACTCCAAAAGAACATATAAGCTCCACACAGATAAGGCCTAGTTTGGGAATCAAACTCATGACCTCAGTGCTGCGAGACACAAGTGCTACTCACCGAGCCAATGTGCTTCCCCACTGTAAAAGCAATTGATCATCTTTGCATGTCGTATATTAGGTTTTTTAGTAGTGATACCTCATAACATTTTTATATATCTTACTTTATACTCTTATATTTTTTGGGGTGGACTCTCCAGGTATAAAACTGCAGCAGAGGTTCTAGTACTTATGAGTGGTATTATATATAATTTTCTGGTAACCATTTGTAAAGCGCAGTGAAATACTAAAAACCCCAACCCCAGCCCTGGGTTCACACCCTTTTATTCCAAAAGGGAAATTGAACCACCAGACTGGAAACAAAGGGGTCTAGTGACGCACATTAGCAAATATCAACCTGATGTAAACAAGCTTGAATAGAAAGTGTGTGATAAGGAAGCATAAAGTATAAGTCTCTTTTCCAAGTAAATGTTAATAAGTCCTTAATATTGCAAATAGAATAAATTTAATATAGCAATGTCTCACAGGTCACTTGGGTCATGCATTGAGGCCAAATTTAGGGTTTCCCTGAAAAAAAAGTTAATAACTCCAGTCTTTTTATTCCACTATTTCACTGTGAACAAAAATCAAACATTGATCATTTTCTCTTTATATTAATACAAACATGTACATAAAAGGTATACAAGAAAGTATTAGACTGATGCCATACATGAACATGTTAGAGCACATTAAAAATGTAAGTAACATAATGCGGAGCCACACAATCCCCAAGGGATCTTGAAATTCCTTGTTAAGCCTTCAAAATAACAAAATGCATACATCTATTACTAAAGCATAATATATTTTTAATGTTTTTCATTAACTAAAGCATTTACTTTAAACTTGGAAAATTTGAAACTGTAATTTGCAGCTTTTTTTTAACACAAATTTCAGTAAGTAACACTGCCCCCATACATTTGTTTTATAGTAGGCGTTAGCATCATCTACTAGATGACATTTATTAGTAGGTGCTTGTTCCTGACTTTAGGCAGATTAGACCATTCTACAGTCTGTTGTATGTTGTACAACAATTTCAATATAATCCCTATTTTACTATATTTATGTGTATATATAATATCAATGTTGGTTTTGTTTTCTTGATGATACCCTTTTTTTTTTTCAAAGAAGTGAAACTTGAGGAGCAAGTAGTGTTTTTGGCCAGGAGAAAGTAATTCACAATAAGGGTGACAAGATTCTACTGTTTTATAAAGGCTTCTTAAATGGTTTTATCACTCAACTATCTTCTTCGATATTCCATTTTACAATGTGTTATCTGATTAACTGCATTGGGCAATTGAATTCTTTCATTTAAATGCTTTGTTAGTGAATTTGAACAGACAATATGTATTACAATGCTCAGTGGATTACATGTAAGATTTATAAACTGGGTAATTTAAATGTTCCTACATCCATGTCCTTTGACCTGCTGGATAACTTGGATGCAGTTAGTGGCATGGGGCTGGATCCAGACCTAGTTAAGTGCTTGAACTTAGTTACTCCTGGGCTAAACCATGTTGATTTCAGGGGGAGTCAAGTTAATTGTATTCTTTGCATGCAGGGATATATCTTTGAATTGCTTACTGCACACAGATACTGACCAGCTTTATTATCACACTGTGATTTAGACTTGGGATAGGAAACATCACCTCTCAACTCTAATACTGTTTGCAACAAATGAAATATGACTCCCCTGCAATCAACATTGTTTAGCCCAGGAGTAACTAAGTTCAATCACTTAACTAGGTCTGGATCCAGCCCAGAGAGAAAAGACAAGAACATTTATAGGAAACGTTTATTTTCTATTTCCACGTCATTATTGTTTTAATATCAGTATACAATATGTCCATAATACCTTTAGATTAAATCATGTAACATTTTTCTTGAAGTCTCTTTCGCCTATGTTACACTGCTAGGATTTGTTCAGCTTTTCCTGAAATTGTCTGACCATCTGCAACTTGCAGTTTGGTATTCATCAGTTTGGGAATTTCCAGCGTTTCTTATTTCACTTTCCTTTTTTTTTACAAAAACTGACAGCATTTCTGAAATGTGTTATTAATCTTAAACTTAACAAGCAGAGCAGTGCTTATAATGTATTTGTATTGGAAAGGTAATCAAAATTGTAATTAATTAGTATGTGTAGCAATTATATTATAATTGTGTCATTATATATTTCATTTATTATTTTTATTATTATGATTAAAGTGATGGCAATAAATAATAATAATAGTATACATTTTGCTTTATTGTTCCATGTGTATTTCCTGCAGTGTGACTTCTCCCTTTGTGCTTCTGTATCACTTCTTGACAAAAGGTAGATCACTAATAAAAGGCCTGATCACACACATATTGAGACAAAGAGGGAGATAGAATAGATAAAATAGAGAAGGACAAAGGCTGAAATAAACCTGTGTTAACTTGTGTTGAATTTTTTTTCATATTTCACAATCATAGATGAATTGCATTTTTGTTCTTTTCTTTTTTTTTTTGTTAAAACAAGTTTTTAAACATGTAACAAAGTAAATGAATGTTTATTTTAAAATAATTTAGTTCTCATTAAACAAGTTCTGTCTGAACACAGTTGTGTTTATGATCCTGTCTGGATCATAAACACAACTGTAACTTAGGGATGGAAGAACTGGTGTCAACTGGGGCAATGACCTAAAGAGGATGTTAGTTTACAGTCTTCTAGACCGGCCTTGCTGGTTCGGAAATTGTTCCTTCAGTAGATAGGGACCATGTGGTCATTTTAGGAACAGTCGCTTATATCTTACTACACATTCAAGAATAAGATTGAGAACTATCCACACCTACAGTATCTGTGCTGACAGATCCATGAAGGAGGGAATTAGTGCCTTACATGCGGTGTGCTGTAACCTTATACTGCACTATTTACAGATAGATCATTTACTGCAAGCCATCTTTCAGTCAGATGTGTAACAAACCTCTGTATTATACAGATCTATATCATATGGACCGTGTCCATGTGAACTTCCATGCCCATAACCACATGAACACCCCTGTCACTTCCTATCTCGTACGGAGTCTTCCATGTCCTAAACCACGTGAACTCCTCTGTCACTTCCCTATCTCGTACGGAGTCTTCCATGTCCATAACCCTACCTTAACTGCTACATATGGATCTGTGTAAATATGCACACAAATCTGTACATAGCAGCTTAAAAATGTTTACACAAGTGGTTTGCGTGAGTCCCTTGCATTATTAGATCTGGATCCGGTCCATTGTCATGAAATGTATCCGTTTCAACTAGAGCTTTTGAGAATGGATTTTTATCTGACTTTTAGGCTCCGACAATGAAGGGAATTTATAAACCCTAGACTCTGTTTGCAGAGTTTGCAAATGGATGTTCCCTCTCTGGTACTGTATAGTATCATTGTTCCTTAACATTACTTCACCCCTTCTCCTCTTTCACTTCTCCCTGACCCTCTGTCCACTCCTCCTAGCATTCCTCTCCCTTGTCCCTCCTCTGTACCCCTCCTATCTATCATTCCCTAACTCTAGTTCTTTATTCTCCTCTACCTTACCCCACTACATGTTTACTACTAGTCTCACCTAGCTTGTTGATTGTTAGATCTCACAAGCAGAGCCCTCTAACCTCTTGTTCTCTGTCTCCTACATTGATACATAGATTGGGATTTTTTTTGTATTTTTGTGTGGCATCTTATAAATAAAAGTTATTAAAAATAAGAATTAGAATATTAATAATATGTCTACCAATCAAGGATTCTCTTGTTCTAGAGAAATTCACATGCTTGAACAGATAAACACACTGTAGGACCTTAACCAGTGTATCTAAGACTTTCATGACTGCAATATCTTCAGAGCTCAACCTGGTCTAGCATGTCGGACATTGTAAAACAGCCATGCCATTCACCTCAGGTATGGGTCTCCTATTACTCCAAGTGTTTTCTAATGTAACTTGGGTTGAACTGGATTTACAACACTCAAACCATTATGAATTGGAAAATGATACATATAAAACTGGACTTCTTTGGAACTTTTTAAATTTTTAGGGTTGCTGGCCGACATTGATTAAAACATTTATCCCGCACAGTTTATCTATTCCCATTTACATTAGAATTTAGCTTCCAGAAGTCCGGCCATGAGTAATTGTGTTCAAAATGAAAACACACAGACATGACTCTAAGGGGCTAATTCAGAGTTCATTTTATTTTGCCATGGAAAGACATTGATAACTACAAACTAGAGACTATTCTTTATGCTTTACAATCTAGTAAGTGATAAGCATTTACACAGCGTAAATCCACAAAATGCCTCTCTCCACCCAGCAATAAGTGGTTAGCAAACCAATTGGGTGAACATTTTTCTAAAGCTAAAAAAAAAAACTGCCTGATCAAGGAATTTTAGAAGAACACTACTTATAAATTAGAATTGGCATTGATAATATTAATTCAACCTGCCACAGCATCTATATAAGGTGACTCAGTTGTTGGTGCATACCTTTTAAGCTAATAATGGGAAAAAATATTATCTACTATAAACTGCTGTTTTTATTTAGCAAAATGCTAAATGTACTATTGTATATGCTGCCATTTATATCACTTTACATTTTTCATACCATGTAACACAAAATGCATGTGATATAGAAATTACCACCACTTCACCATGGTTTTCTGGCCCTGTCTGCTATCTAGGATTGGAGCCCTGATGGCCATTGGCTTCCAGTGATCAATTAAAGTAATTGTAGCTACCAAAAATGGTATTCTCTGCAATGAATTCAAAAACTTTTAAGTGCCTCTAGCCCTTACTGCTATATGATGGTGTCTTTGACCATGATACAATGAACTAGTAGGGAAACATAATATAGAATGTTTATCAAAGAAGAGAAGTATTAGAACACACAAAAACTGGAAGGTAGAAGCAGAGGTGGAACTGTGGGCCCAGGTGCAAAAAATATGCTTTGGCCCTGATGATATCCCAGGTAACCCAGTATGGAGCTTCAGCGGTGCGGTGATGGTGACTGTGGGCCCTCGTATCAGCATGGGCCGTTGCACCTGTTGTACCAATAGTAGATCAGCCCCTGGGTAGAAGGTTTAGAGGAAATGTGAGAAAATATTACTTCACTGAAAGGGCATTTTACAAGTGGAATTGCCTCTTGGCCTATTGGACACTTACTTGTCCAGATTACTACCTTAAAAATGATGACTTGGTCTGCGGACTTACGTTCACAGACCTTTTCGTACTGAGTCTACCCCCGCCCTGTTCCCTAATTTAAATACCTATCTCCGCCTAGATGGTGGAGATTCGGCATACGTAAACCGCTGACCGGCACCTTTAACGTACCGGCCAGCATACGTAACTTACATTACTTACACCAGGTGGTACGCTAACGTAGTTATGATGTGCGCATGCGCACAACATAGCTGCCAGTGGAATTAGCAAGCACTGTGCGTAATTCAGTTAGCGGCCGTAGCCCAGGATCTGGGCCTATATCCATATTTTTGTTTCTGAAATTTCCTTGTCTGTGTTTTCCAGATGAGGTTCATTGGGAGTTAAGCAGAAAAGTGTTGCAGAAGTTGGTAGTGTAGATGGGATGGGGAGCAGGGCCGTCACTAGGGTGGGTGTCACCCAGTGCGGAAAATCATGGTGTCACCCTCCCCCCATGGACCTCCTTCCATATAACTTAGTAATGTTTTTGGAACTGTCATAAACGATCATTTAAATTATTCAATTCTATGTGATTATGGAATGGAACTGACCTTTGGAGAATTAACCACAACGTTGTTACTGAGGCTTTTTTAGAGACTTTATTTTGTAGAAAGATGAAGTTGTTTTATGTCTAGGAAGCAGATTATATATGCAAATTATTTATTATATATTCTGACACTCCCCCACTGTTGTGGAATTACCCAGAGCCGCATATCTATCAGTATATATTCTTGTATTTTTAGCCCCCATTGGTATGCCCTAGCCATCACTGTAGCCCCTGCTTGTATGCCCCAAACCCCATTTGTATGCCCTAGCTATCACTGTAGCCCCCATTTATATTCCCCAGCAATAATTGTAGCTAAAACTTGTATGCCCCAGACATCATTGTAGCCCTCATTTATATGCCCCAACCATCATTGTAGACCCAATTTGTATGCCCCAGTCATTAATATAGCCCCCCTTTGTATGCCCACTGTATACACTGTAGTCCGCACTTGCAGCCACTTTATATATTTTCTGTCACTTACCTTGTCTCAGCTGGCTGGTCACAGGATTTCTTCTTGTTATTTTCACCTCTATGGCTCTCTGATCACTGAATGACACTGGTGTGACTTTGGGGTCACATCAGCGTCACTTATGTGTGAAAGAGCTGCTGGAGAAGAGATGTTTTCTCTGATGCTGACAGTACCAGGCTGTTGTTAATGCTATCTCCTGTAGGTTAGTCCTAATCGTTTGCTATATGTGTACTCAAGAGGTCTGTATTAAGACACTCCTGTAATTTGAAAAGTGTGCAGCATCCATATGGGGAGGGGTCAGGCTCCCAAAGTAAAATTAGTAACAGTATCAAGAAAACACAAGGCTGTGTTTCTGTTAATATATGAAATATGTCCAGAGGTGCAGCCACTGTGTGTAGTCCGCCTGCTGTGCAGTCATGCTCTATACACTGTTACTCTTGTAACTAGCACATGTCGGTGTGTAGCCCATGGTCATTTTCTATAAACCCATGTTGTGAATATTGCTTGCTTCACCCTGTGTAGCTGTGGATGTTCCAGGTTTTTACTCCTGGTGACAAATTTAGGGCGAGTTTGTGAAATTTGTTGTATATACCGGCGAGTTTAAATGTGGTTGTAAGTGGAGAGTTTGATTAAATCACTAGCAAATGCTCAGCAAGTAATCACTATGGACATGATTCACACTTAAGAAGGTTGACACGCCCCCCGGTTTTCAGCTTCTTAACCGACGAATGCCATAGGGCTACCTTATGTTTAGGTTCTTATTTGTGTGCGTAGGATGGCTAATCAAGAGCGTTTTTGCCTAACCATGTCCAGATTGTCTTATTAATTGGTTCCCTCCACCCAATCTTCTTATCTTCATTCTTAAGTTTTCCCGACACATCCCTTCCTTTCTAAATCACAAGGAACCTAGAATAAAGGGACTTACAATTAAGTTATTGATCATTGACAAGTTCAGCTAACCACCTCCAAATGTAAACACTGCATTTATGTTCTGTATATGAGGTGCACTCTGGCTAATTTAATGCAAACACCGGCAAATTTAATAAAAACACCGGCGAGTTTACTGGGAAACATTTTTTCAGCACTTTAATACTACTTTAATACAAATAGTTTCCAAACTTTTAACACAAACTTGCTGCAATTATAATAAAACAAATCGCTGTGGTTTCAAACTCACTAGTGAAACTTGCCCCTTAGTAAATCCGGCGAGTTAAAAAAAAAATGGTGATGATATGGTGATTTTTACTGCTGATGTAACTCGCCTATTAGTAACTCTGGCCACTGGTCTGTGTCTATGTGTATTCATGACTCCTGATAGCTATCTCTATACTTGGTGTGTGTCCTTCTATTGTACTATTTACATCTGTCTCTCATTAATTGAATCACCTCCGATCCATCTCTGGTCATCAAGGGCCATGACCTGCTCGGTGTCTGCAGATCAAGCCTATCTCCACCATCAGGGGCTCTAGTGAACACAAGGCCCCAGTTACACTTCCACGTGTCTTGGTGGCTCTGTGGTAGAATCATAACACCTACACAGCACAACAGGTAAAAATGTTCGGGTATAGTGGGTAGTAGCTGGTTATAATGCTGGTATTCTAAGTACAAGCAGGGAGTTTAAATAACAGAAGTGAAAAGTAAAACCTCCCTAATGCTAAAAATAGTCCCCAAACTTACCCTATATTAGTGCTTAGCCACCTCACGACAGGACTTTTCCTCAACAGAGGGGTTTATTACACCCTACTCTATACTGAAAGTGCCCCATAATGCTAATCAATTACATTTACAATTACATATATGCATAAAGTATAGGCAAGAATGAGAAGTACAATAGCAAAATGTATATAAACATGAACGTTATGGGGATGTCCAGGTATAGTAAATAAATACAGGTAATAATAATAAAACAGGGATCTTAGTTTTTAAAATTGAAAAATAGAACCTCCCTAATGCTAAAAAAGTGTTACCCTAACTTACCCTGTTTTAGTTCTAACCTCCTGACGATGGGACTTCTTCCAGTAAAGAAGTATAATGTTACCTACTGTGTGCTGAAAGTGCCCAATAATGCTAGTAAAAATAACACATATATGATGTGCTCATAACACTCAAAGAATTAGAAAAATAGGATAAACTTTAATTACTGAGAAATCCTTAAAATATATTGTATAAAAGATGCAAAAAACCACAAAGCCACAGATAAAATATTTAAATTACATGAATTAGCATACAGAAATAATGATTCAGGTAAACAAGTTTTCAAACTACAGGGAATGGAAACTGCTGTAGTATGCAGGTTCAGAGAGCCCTGGATGGTTACGAAGTGGAAAGCACCAGGATACCCTGGACATTTCTGTAGATATGATGACTGAAGCTGCCAACTAGTGGTAACATTGCTGGATTAGATAAAAGGATTTTATTTCTTCTCACAGGTAAGGTTACTTTCTCAAGAAAAAATATAACTTTAAAATGAGAAAGAAAGTCAAAAGCCTCCTTATTGACAATAACTTTGCTTTGGTGGACAGGTCTGATGAAATTGGTGTATTTTGCAGATTGTGAATGACTTAAGTCTCTCATTTTAAGGAGTTAGCAATAAAGTATTTGAATGAATGAAAAATCTAAATCTAAGCTACTTCCCAATGCTAGAGAAAGAAGAACTTGATTTGGACATAACTGGAGATATCTTAAATAAATTTCACATTCACCTGATAAGTTTTCTTGACAGTTTCAACTAATATTTTCTGGAAGAACTATATGGAAGTTAAAGATAACTATTGGGTTGTAAATCCATACTCTGCTTTGTCAGAAAGGTCAGCCTGTCTGACATTGCAGCAGTATGATTAATTTGACATCAGATTCTGCAACAAAAAATTTTTCGCAACTAAACAGTCACTACCAGAATTTTGGTTTCATCAAATAGACAAATTTAAAGTTTTATCAGATAAAGCTGAAATCACCTTTCTTCCCTTTAAAACAACTTACTTATGTGAATCAGGATTTTCTGCCTATGGCTATAAAAACAAAATACAGATCCTGCTTTAATGTAGAGTCAAATATTGCTGGGTTGCCTTTTATTTTGCTGTGATAATATAATTGTGAATTATGTGTTGCTAAACTGTCACACCCCCGTTTATTAATTTCTAAGCTATTGCTATAAAAAGACATTTACAGGGGTTAAATAGGATAGGCTTATATTTTTGTTCATGTTTTTGTTTGTTGTTTATTTATGTTTAAGTGTTTATAAATATCTTACATCGTTAATATTCCTGTTTCATTTAGTACTTATGTGGTGCCCATGGGAGGTGAATAACAGGGTACACCTTACTTTAAATTTTGCAATGAGGCTGCTCTAACGTCATCTCGAAAGCATGTGTCTCAAGCTTATTTTTAAAGCACAGGCTAGCGCGTGGGACGTTGCTAGTCAGCTATCAGCTGGTATCTGTGAACCGTGGAGCGCGAAGGAAGCGCAAGGAGTTCTCTTTAAAAGTTTCTGGGGGGAAAAGCTTAAGGTGTTTTGAACAGTTGAGGCTCGTAGTGGTACAGGAGTTGAGAGAAATTGGATTGCGCTTGGTAGAGGTCTTAGGTGACTGGATTAGAACGGAGAAGGGAATTGGAAGTGAGGAAAATATTGATATTGGAATCCTGATAGGTTGAGAGTGAGGTGGAGTGATTTTGGAGGTGACTGAAGGTGACGGTAGAGGGATGGAGCAGAGAGCCGGTGGCAGTGAGCCGTGATATCGGAGGTGATTGGAGCGAGTCGGAGGAGAGAGGCGGCAGTGAGGGAGGGTGTTGCTAGAGGATATCGGAGGTGACGAGAGTGAATCGGAGGGGAGCGTCGGCAACGAGGAAGGAATTGCTGGAGGATATTGCAGAGTGAGTTGGAGGTGGAGAGGAGTGTTATGGGAGAGGATCAGAGGAGAGAGCTGGTGCGGAGAGACATTGGGGTAGATCCAGAACTACGTTTGCCATACGTTTATTTATTTTCGCGTGCGTGCCTTCTATACACTCCCCTAGGCACACCCCTTGAATGTACGGATTTTGTCAAGATACGCTTTTCAAACCCTGCCTTAACTTTTGCCAACATAGCTGCAGTGATCCGCACACGTACGTATGGCCAACACGTATTTACGCAGCTAAGCACACCCATACTGTACACTTTAAATATAAAACCCCCGCCTACTTAACGTATTTCAGACGTTTTTTGGACTCATGTAAAATTGCCTACCCACACGTAAGTATTTACATGACACATACGTGAATGGCCCATACGTTCACAATTACGCTACGTTACTGAGCGTATTTTCTATGGTGCGCATGCGCAGTACTTACCAATAGGAGATTTTACGTCTCCGCCACGCGTAAATTCGCTCACAAGCGTTGTTCTGGATCTGGCCCATTGTTATTAAGCTGAGGGGTACTAACAAGGTGGAGTGGAGACAGGAGTTGGTGGTAGTAGAGAAGAGGGTCAGATTGAATATAAGGAGAGTTGCTATAAAAACTCAATTTTGTTAGAAGGACACTAAAGGAGTTGGTGGATAGAAGCAGGAGTGAGAGCGCAGTGGGGAAACTGAGACAATTATCTGTGTGATCTAAATAATTTATTATTATATATTTATATATATATATATATGTATAGCAACAATATGGTGTGTTGGTACACCAATGTATCAGCACAATCCTATAATAAACTAAACAAAAACAGCAACTATGATCCAAAAGAATGTGAAGGTTTAATGTGACATAGCAATTCACAATCCAAACTGTGCAGTGTGATAACAGGTGAAAAAATATAGAGAAATAGTCCAAAAACAAAGGAAAACTTAGTAGCCAAAAAAAAGCATGAACGGGCGGCTTGAAGGCAAAAGTCACTATGATCCCGACGACGGTCGTTTCGGTGCTCTGCTGTCACCGTCCTCAGGGGAGCACAAATACAGAAATGACATATATATATATATATATATATATATGTATATATATAAAATCCAAAGAGAGGTTGCTCAAATTAGTTTGTTAAAGTAATATACACGGCAGGTG
>WWET01002687.1:124066-139947 GCA_011038615.1 Limnodynastes dumerilii | reverse complement strand
TTTAACTTAACTTACAACTGTTATTTGTACTTCTAAGATATAATTGTTAAAACTATTAATTTTATTTCAAACAATTTGTTAACAAAGTAATTAGAGTGTTGTGCAGGAGGGGTTGGAGCTAATATGGGGAAGGCTACAGGGAAATTGATATATAGATATATATACACATTTTAACTTACAACTGTTATTTGTACTTCTAAGATATAATTGTTAAAACTATTAATTTTATTTCAAACAATTTGTTAACAAAGTAATTAGAGTGTTGTGCAGGAGGGGTTGGAGCTAATATGGGGAAGGCTAATGGGAAGGGAAATTGTTTACATTTTGGAATTGTAATTGCACATCTAAATCAATTGTATTGTACAAAGTAAAATTTTCTGCAAAAGAAGTTACTAAAGTATAAAAAGTAAACTGAATATTTTGAAACGCAAATTGTGTCTTTACTCTGAGTCAGTCGCCTGCTGTCACACCTCTCTATGATTCTTCATACTGACCATTACCATTCGGTCACCACACTTATGATGTTGCTAAGTGAAAATTACTTTAATTCTCTTTGATGAATTTACAAGGCAATACTGTTTATGTTTTTTTGTTTGTTTGTTTGTTTTCCCCCTCTGAAAGGAAGGAAAAGTAGATGGAGTGTGATAAGTGTGCCATAAGTAGCAGAGGGAAACTATTTTAAATGAGGTGGATATTCCCGTGGCCAGTGACAAAAAAGAGTCAATGCAAGAGCAGATGCTGGGGAAATTTAACCTTTGATGTCAGAACTGGAGCTGACATTAGAGACAGGAACAGCAAAGATAGTTGTAATAATAGGCAAATGAACTCCAGGATAGTGAGGGCATAACTTTATTTTGCTTAAAATTACTGCTGATGTGTATACTTGGTTTTCTGCTTAATCAAATAATATGGGTTGATTTGTTTACAATCTTTAGGAACATCATATCAAAAACGTCTTGTCATTCTGTAAATAATATTAAATGATAAAATGTATGAGAATGAGGCCAGATGTTGCTTTTGAGTTGTCTTATGTGTTCTGTTATCTTGATTATTGATAGGCTTAGGGGAGGCATGAGGGCCATTATTTTGAGGCTGAGGGGAGACATGAGGGGATTATTTGGAGGCTGAAGGGAGACATGAGGGGATTATTTGGAGGCTGAGGGGAGACATGAGAGGATTCTTTGGAGACTGGGGAGACATGAGAGGATTATTTGGAGGCTGGAGAGACATGATGGGGATTTTGGAAGCTGGGGAGACATGAGAGGGGTTAATGGAATCTGGTGAGACATGAGGGGGATTATTGGGAGGCTAAAGAGACATGAGGGGGATTATTGGAAACTGGGGAGACATGAGGGGGTTATTAGAATCCTGGAAACATGAGAGGGATTATTGGGAGGCTAAAGAGACATGAGGGGGATAATTGGAAACTGGGAAGACATGAGGGGGTTATTAGAATCCTGTAGACATGAAGGGGATTATTGGGAGGCTGGAAAGACATGATGGGGATTTTTGGAAGCTGGTGAGACATGAGGGGGATTATTGGGAGGCTGGAAAGACATGAGGGGGATTATTGGAAACTGGGGAGACATGAGGGGGTTATTAGAATCCTGGAGACAACACATGGAGTATGTATTAAAAGGTAACATGGCTCTTGTGTACCAGTTGTTTTCTTGGGTTGCCATGATTGCTGATGCCGTTTGGCCATCATTTCCTGATACTGATGGTCTTCCAACCGGCAGCGGTGATGCGGACATGCTCACATGCGGACTTAATTGGCAGTGGCATGGCAACTTGGCAACGGCAAGTGTTAACTTTAAGCTTCGGCTTCCTTTGTATTGGAGTTACAAATATGTATTTTGCTCTTTATGACACTAGGAGGCTATAGTGGTTAAAAGAATGTTGAATTTGACACTAAAATTATATTGGTCCCAATAGTAAGATAGTTGCAGTAGTTATAGATATTAAAATTTGTATCAAAACTTCTAAATATGTGCAGAGACATCCCTAAATGCAAATGCAATGCAGATAAATAATGTAAAAAATATTAAAATTAATTATGACTATTTAGTCATGGATCAATGTATACAGTATGTCTGTGAAAGGGGCTATGAGAGTAGAAGTCAACTCACTTACTTTACCACACACAGGCCAGCCTGCACATTACATGCACCATAAAATAAAATGTGCATGTCAGGCAGGGAGTACTGAGTAGGGGGCTGGTGGGACATGATGGGGAATACTGGAGACATGATCAGAGTACTGGGTACTTGCAGACATTATGATCAAAGTACTGGGAGGCTGCAGACATGATGGGCTGACCACACCCCCTATGACTTGACCACACCCACAATGGGTTAGCCATGCCCAGCATAGATACACTTAATACATAACGGGAGGGGGGGCAGAGGGATGGGTAAGTTCTCGCTCTCCCCCCCATAAAAAAGTTGTGATGCCCCTGCTTACTCCTAAACTCTGATTCAGACCCAAAGTTACTTTAAGGTCAGGACAGTGGCAGTGCACACCACACTGGGTGTCAGTTTGAAAGGGAGTGACAGAGACTCCACATCATCACCCCCTTTGATGTAAACCGTGTAAATAAAAACTGCTTAAGCAGTACAGCCGCATGGTACACCACACAGCTGTGACCCCAAGGTCACCTAAGCGTCATTCAGTGTACAGAAAGCCGTGGAGGAGAGAAGAACAAGAAGACATCCCTGGATCTGGGCACCAGCAGAACCAAGGTAAGTGGTTGGAAACATATAATGGGGGCTGCAATGATGACTTTGGGGCTGCATTGATGGCTGGAGACATGCAAGGGAGTGCTGCAGTGATGGCTAGAAACATAAAAGAGGGCTGCAGTAATGGCTGAGACATACAAAGGGGGCTACAATGATGGCTGTAGACATACAAGGGGGGGCTGCAGTGATTATTGGGACATACAAGGGAGACTTTAGTGATAGCTGGGACTTACAAGTGGGAGCTGCATTCATTGTTGGGAAATATAAGGGAGTGCAACGATGAATAGGATATTAAATGGGTGCTGTAATGATCACTGGGACATAAAAGGGGCAGCAATGATGAATGTGGTGACTTTTTCACATTTAACCATTTTAAATTATGTAAACATAAATACAAATAAGCCTTGCATATGATATTGTAATTTAAAGATGTATGGACCGGATCCAGACCCCCGCACGCTTTCCGTACATGCAGGGGTATGTCCGTCCATCAGAAAGAGGGGAGTGCATCCCCCTGTCACTACCCTCTTTTGTGCGGGCTGTTATGCCGGGAAAGTGGCTCTCCGCAATGAGCTCCTGGCGGGTACGCAATCCACGTAATGAAATGTTATTATGTTATGTTATTTATTTTTCATTTTATATTACTGTTTTGGTATTTATTTCTATTTTATATTTATTTAATATTAATTATACTTATATTTTAATTACTATTCACAATTATCATTATTTTTTATTCTCTTCTGTATTCATAATTTTATGTTTATTATGATAAGTTTCATTTCAATTGATTATTTATTTTTTCCTTTTTGGGTTATTTATTATTATATTATTTATATAGTTTTTGAAGTTATGTATAAGGTAAAAATAAGTGGTGTTTATTTATATACACAGATATTAATATGTCACATGAAGATACATGTATATTAACTTTATATTCATTAATATTCTTGGGTTAATCATATCGATGTCCATTTGTGGGTGGATCTGTCACCATATTTTGTAAGTGATCTGTATTTAATTAAACAACACCTGTTCCAGAACCATTCTGGTCTATTTAAACGGGACTTCCTAGCACTCTATTATGCTTGAAAAAGTCCTTGTGTTAGGACAAAATGTGTCGCAAGAGTGCTTCTTATTATTCACTGATACATATTAATTTCCTATTGTGAACCATACAACTAAGATACAGCATTGCATCAAACTTCCGGAGGCTCTAATATCGGTTCCTTACACGCCATGGGATGCCTGCGCTCCAAGAAAGGATTACCTCTATATGCTGCCACGGAGATCCAGATAGAGACTCCATTGATTTCCAACGTACACATACACCAGCTGGATAATCACCAACCTTGAGTCCTATAAATATATATTTTGAATCTAGGACATCTGTAGCAAGTTGAACCTCTATTACACACAAAGCTACCTTTATTTAGGTTTTTATCAATCAGACATTTATTTTCCCAGTGTTTACCAACTGACTGCCGGCCCTGGCCTGGTGCTGATACCCTTGTAGCAACACAAAGGCAACATTGTTGCATTTTATTGCATCACTAAAATAGGGACTCTCATGCTGGTGAAAAAACAGGTGTGGGTCCCCGCTTAGAACGACTCTATTTTGATAGGGCTGTTTTTCTCCCAGCCAGTTGCGAACTGGCAGGGATTTCGATTGCATATGCCTCAATGAGACATAGCAATCAATCCACGGAGCACCAAGCTTTCGGTGCTCTGAAAAGGTAAGAGTAAATAGTGCCCCACTCCTTCCCCTAATTCTAACCCTAACCCTCCACTCTCACTACCCTAACCCTCCCTTCCCCACAGCCTGACCCTAACCCTCCCTTCCTGGCAGCCTGACCCTGACCCACCATCTCCTGCAGCCTGGCCCTAATTTTCCCTTCCCTGCAGCCTGACCCTAACCCTCCATCTCCCGCAGCCTGACTCTAACCGTCCCTTTCCCTAAGCCTGATCCTAACCCTCCCTCCCCTCCACCCTGAAGAGGTTACTCACCTTTCCCTGCGGTTGGCTGGTCCAGCGGTAGCGGCGTGGTGGCAGGATATCGGTGGTATTTCTGAATAAGAATGGGTGTGTATACTCACTCATTCTAAATAAAAATTCTAAGCTGCACATATTCGAAATAGGGACATCCGAAAAGGAACTTTCGGATGTCCCTATTTAGGAAGTCAGGGTTTCGGACCGGAGACTGACAACGTGAAAAAACAACGACACAAAGACATTATTGCACAATTTATCAAATCAACAAGTATCAAGATTTATTCTGTTTTGAGACATGATTTATTAGCATCCACTTATTTCATACGATCTACTACCTGCACTGACTGACAGGAGGGAGATATAGACTATTGAAATTGCAGGTTCTCTCTGATTTAAATAATAACTTATTTTGTGCTCTCAGTAGAAGGTCTCTCTGGAGATTTATTTTGGTCTACTAATCAGTTTCATTATCAAATACTCTTTGCTGTACATATGTAGGTGTTTAATATTTATTTTATATTTCCATTTATTTTATTCATGTTTCAGATTTTCTAAACTTTTTAATCAAAAATGTATTTCTATGTATTAAATATAAATCATTTGATTGTACATTTGTTTATAAAAGTCCCTCAGATTATTTACAATAAAACTCGGAAATGGGTCTATAATTTCTAAGGGAAATATAGGTCATGGTTCAGGGAGAGCAACTTCCATCTAGATACGGGTATAAGATATATTGCTCTTCCATATGCATTTATATCTTTAGACATTGGACCTGAACCAGAGATGTGCAAATCTGCTGCTTACGCTGCATGCGTCCTAGCCAGTTGGAACTCTGAATAGGACGTACTGAAAAGATGCATCTGTTTGAAACATAAAGACAGATGCGTATAGGAAGAGGCTGCGAAGCGTGATGCAGCAACCAATGCAAGTTTGCATATTCCCATTTTTTTTTTTACAGTCAAATTAAACCCTTAAAAAATAGTACACTTTCAAATAATCCCTGAGCAGAATGTGCAATACGCTGATAGCCAGTTTTTATTTTTTTAAATGTGTTTTACAAATAATTGAGGCTTACATTTAAGTTTTAAATAATTGTCCAATGTGTTGACTGTGTTTAAACTGTAAAATAGGGTTGTTTATGATTGAAAGCTTCTCCGTTTTACACTTTTACCAACCCCTGAACTGGTGTAAAATTTTAGGTGGAAGCAGTGAGTCCGACCTGCTACTGCACCCACAGCAGCATTAAACTGCCCCCTTACTCATTTAAATATGGTGGAACTCCAATTCCACTAGTGCAGAGCACATTGATCCAGGCACATGTGCAGAGCAGTTTCCTGTTGCACAGAAAGAAGTGCAGCTATGGATCAGGTTCATTCTCTAAAAGAGAGAATAGCAAATATAAGATGTAGAAACATCAAAGACGTCACCAATTGCACACTGTAACCGGTTAAAGTCCATCACAAGTATGAATGATACGCCTACCTGTTCAGAGATGCTGGTCTGTAGGAAGAGGAAGTGGCAAGGACATATGTATGATATAGAAAACTTTCTGTCTATTTATCAACAGACAACATTAATAAAACCAGTTCTGCACCATTGTATATTCTGTTTTACCTAAAAATTACAATTATATAAGGGAAAAATTACAGAACTATGATGCAACCATAGTTAAAATCATGTATCTCATTTTTGTAGTTTACATTTTTATGGAGAAGTTTGTCTGTTTATGAAAATGTCAGAATATGTTTTGATGTAGCACTTGGCATAAGGAAACAGGTGTAGCTGAGAAAATTTCTCTGAATATCTATGAATTTATATACTATATGACCATGCACAGGCTGAAAATTAATTAAGACCAAAAACTTCCTTAATGGGAAGGTGCAGCTAGCAGCAAAATCAAACATCAAGTAACACACAAAGAAATTCGAGTCAGAAAGACCTGGCTCGAAAACAGAACATGCTGTTTGTAGCGCACACAGGTCAATAAAATTACATATCCAAAGGATTTCTGTTAATACACGAAACAGGTCGTAGAAAAATACAAATTTAATAAATTCAGCAGCAATACAATACCACATATATAAATAAATTGAGAAATGGGCGAAAAAATAATTAAATATTACATGAACTGTAAAGTACAAGCATCACAACAAATATTTGTTTTCAGAAATATAAATGTACACCGTCGACCCAGTACGTTTTTTTCGCACGATAAGCGTTTGCTCGCTATGCTACAATGTGTTCTATTTTTCATGTTTATCCGTGGCTATTATACTGTTGCAATTATCATTTTTGTTATAATCATGTTTCTTTATCCATTTTTTACGTACCAGGTCTTCAGGTGTACTGCGAATATCTGATACGCAAAGTGATTGGATGAAAGCTGTATTTAAACTCTTACCTGATTCCTGAAGACTTGTTGCAGCCTTGAAAAAGCCGACGACCGGCGAAACGCGCGTCGGCCACGCGCCTCTCCCGTGTGCACCGGTGGGGTGCTCTTCTGAACTGTCCGTATGGTATTGATCTTCTAATGTGGTATTGTATTGCTGCTGAATTTATTAAATTTGTATTTTTCTACGACCTGTTTCGTGTATTAACAGAAATCCTTTGGATATGTAATTTTATTGACCTGTGTGCGCTACAAACAGCATGTTCTGTTTTCGAGCCAGGTCTTTCTGACTCGAATTTCTTTGTGTGTTACTATCTATGAATTTAGCAATTTTTGCAGGGCAAGATCTACCGGGTATGGGCCGCCGCTGCAAACAGCCTCTCTCCCCCAGCCACTTGCGAAATGCCTGGGAAATCAATTGCTTTTGCATCGCAGTGTCAAAGCAATCGATCCACAGAAAGCGCTGCTGCAAATGGTGAGCATGAATTCAACCCCAATCCTTACCCTAACCCTAACCGTCCCTTCCATTACCCTAACCCTCCCTTCCCTGCAGCCTGCCCCTATGACTCCCAACCCCACAGCCTAACCCTAAGACTCCCCTAAACGGAGCATGACCCTATGACTCCCCTCCCCACAGCATGACCCTAAGACTCCCCTCCTCACAGCCTAGCCCTAAGACTCTCCTTCCATTATCCTAATCCTCCCCTTAAATTACTCTCACCTTAACCTTCCCCATTCATTACCCTAACCCCGTCCCTAACACTCTCTTCCCCACACCCTGACGCTAAAACTCCCCTCGCTGCAGCCTAACTCTAAAACTTCCCAGAGTGTTACTTATTTTGATCACCCTAAAATTGAATGCCATACCACTGTTAACTGTTAAAAGAAACTATATTTAAATGAGAGGGGAAATTTAGTGCTGCTGCAGGCGCACTGATTCACTGCACTTCCACCAAAAATATTACACCAGCTCTGGGGTTGTTGTAAGTATAAAATAGAGAAACTTTTTTATTTATTAAATGGCTCTAGTGCTTTCATCTACTGTGACATATAGCATATACTCCATCAGTACACTGGGTCTGCCATCATGGGTCGTGACCTGTCCAGGACTGCAGTGAAGATGAAAAGAAATGTGAATAATGTAGTCTCTGTGCATGAACCCTCTGGATCGGACATGTGGCTCATGCATGACAGTACTGATTAGATGGATACATACTTGCACTTTGTGGAACAACTAGGCTTAAACTTGTAGGTTAGATAATTACATGCAATTGGGAGCTTGGTGACTGTTTCAAAGTATTATGTTAATTATTATTGTTATGTTAATATTACGTTATGTTCCAATTTTTTCTATTTAATGTAATTTAAATTACCTTACTTGGCACTATATGTAATACTGAACAGTTTGGATCATTCTTGGATCATTTTTTATGTGTATTTCTTCCCTAACGATTCTAAAGAAAGAGAAAAATGTTGGCATCTATGGGTAATATTCTCCTTATGGCAAAAACATCCAACAAACATGAACATTTTATTGGAATAATGGACCTGTTCACTACATGTGCAGTGCGAATGCCTAAAAACATTTGTACAATTCAATTCTGGTCTCTCTCTTTTCTTCTCATCTATTTCTAATTATTGTTATTACAACTATTGCTTTACAATTCTGACTATATTGCAAGGATAAAAGTCAAACAAGCACAAGCCTTTTTTCCATTCCATAATTAACAATGTCTAAACGATATTATAAACTATCATGGCAAACTAAATTATGATGCCTGCAGATACCACATATTGAGGAGGGATGAGGGCCACAATAAACATAAGTATATCCTCAAGATTGTTGCCAGGACTGCCTATCCACAAGGTGCGGGAGCTATTATGGAATAAATTGGGACAAGTAGTATCCCACTGGATGCACCCATTCTCTGTTACACTTACAATTACTTAGATTCTGAAGAAAAAGATAGAAAACCCAATTCTTTTTATTATTTATTTATCATTTTAAAAAAAAAAAACCTCTTCTTTTTTAAAAACATAAGTATTGGCCTGCTCAAAACTTCCAATTTTGATGCAATCCCACCCCCAAGCAAAAAAATTGTATAGATCTGGAAACAGTGGCCCACATTTATCCAGGCATCCAGTGGCAGAACTACTGTATTTGCCAGTGCACTTTAACCAGGCATCGCAGTGAATTGAATCGGGCCCATAATCATTGGAACGGCAGGGCAAGGGGGCATTCAGCCCACCCAAAATATGCACCAAGCCAGGGGGAGGCAATGGGGGGACCCATGTAAGTGGGGATGGGGGATGTGGCACAGACATACCCCCTGCTATGGAGACTGGCAGACAGCTCATACAGAGGTTCCTCTATGAGCTGCCGCGGCAGTTACATAGAGCAGCTGATTTCCGCGATTTCTGTTTAACTGCCTCAGACACTCATACAGGAAGACTCATAAGTTTAAAAAAACATGATGGGGGGGATGCTGGCACATGATGAGAGTACAGGTGTTGCTGATAACACATGATGGGAATACCGGAGGGGGTCTGGTGGCATATGATGGGAGTACTGGGGGGGCTGGTCGCACATTATAGGAGTACTGGGGGGCTGGTGGTATATGATGGAAGTACTGGGGAAGGGCTGATGACACATTGATGGGAGTACTGATGAGGAGGTTAGAGACACGATGGGAATACTGGGGGGAGGCTGGAAACATATGATGGGAACACTGGGCAGGGCTGGAGAGACATGATGGGGTTACAGAGGGGGGCCGGAGACACATGATGTTAGTATTGGGGGGCTGAGAACACATGATGGGGATCCTGTGGGGGAGGAATGGTGGGACCTGTCCCAAATTTCCAGGGAATTAACAGACGAGCAGGAGTGAAGTAGAATTAGTGATTTTTTAATAAGGATGGTTGCACAAGACATAGTAAATGGTAGTGGAATAGAGTGAGGGTGAATATCCAGAGAGTAGCAGATTGGTCGCCGGACTATGCCGGACTTGAGTGCAAAGTTCAGGATAGCTGGGTAGCTTGCTAACTGGATAACAGGATGGCTGGATCAGAACTGAAGTCAGAAGCAAGCTGTACCAGAACTGGAGTGAAGACAGTGCTGGGTTGCGCCAGACTGGCGTGCTGGGTTACTGGTACAGGCTGGATCGCAAGGCTACTGGACCAAACTGCGAGGACCACAGTAACTGGAACCAGAAAAGGACCCAGGACAGCGGAACTGGGACAGCAGGACCAGGATGACAAGACCAGGACCAGGGCTTGAGACGAGGATGGCAGGACCAGGCAAGACTGGGTAGCAACAGAATGCTTGAGCTTTATGCTAGGCAGGCTTGACTGGGTATCAACAGTAGGCTAAACTGTATAGCAACAGTGACTTGAACCAGATGCTAGACAGACACAGTGACTTGAACCAGATACAAGGCAGACTTGACTTGAATGCAATAGACAGGAAAACTGTACAGCAACAGTGACTTGAATGCAATAGGCAGACAGTTCAGGGTTACCAGATTGCAGGAGCAGAGATCCAGGCACTGCTGGGACCAGTGGTGCCACAATGCAAGGCAGGTTAGGGTTACCAGTTTGCAGGATCAGCAGGCAATATAAAGACAGCCAGGCACCTAGAATGAACAAGCAGTTTCTAGAAAACCAAGTTGATCTGGGCAAAGCATGGACTGTGCACAGAGTTTAAATAGTCCGCCCAGTGCACAGATTGGCTGGAGGAATCATGTGTGCGCAATGGAAAACCTGAGTGGCTGCTGGGAATCACCTGACAGGAGGCAACGTGGCGACACCCATGCACCAGAGAGGTAATGATGCAGATGCCTAATCCCAGACACACATGCTTTAATAGAGACTTACACAGGAACCTCTGGAGGGCTGGAGAGTGGCACATAGTGGGGAAACTGCTGCCAGACGGCTAGTGGTCAGGTAAGTACGGCACTTGCCGCCGTAGACCGTGACAGGGAATACTGAAAAGCTGGAGACACATGATAACAATCCTGGTGAGCTGGATATGAAGAGGAGGAGGGAGATGATGGGAAGGGGGAGCTGTTGAAGAGGAATTATGAAAGGGATAGAGAAATGATAAAGAGAATGCGGAGGTGATGATGAGAATAGAGAGATGATGATTTGAGAAAGGGAGATGATGAATAGGTATAGGCATAGCGGGCACTGGAGTACATCTAATGTATTTGCGTCACACACACACACATACACACACATATATATATATATATATATATATATATATATGCGTGTGTATAGACAGATATTTGTTTAAACATATATAAAGTGGTTTAAACCTGGACCACAGCTGCACCCCCAATGTATTGACCAAGCCCCTTTGACACACGGTGGCACAATACCTATTACGCACCAAGGTTGGAGCACACCAAGAAGAGATGGGGCTAAATTCTTGCCCTCCCTCCCCAAAAAATTGGTGACACCCCTGATGGGGCCCATAGTAACTAGGGCAGTCCTAAACTGACAGAGCTAACCGCTGCCTGCACATGCACATAAGGATTGCCAGTCAATGGCTGCACCAAGCACGAGCAGGAAGCGACTTGACCTTTCCATTCAGACTTAGACCACACCCTCTTGATATAGGGCCAAGTAGGTCTACTAATGCCCCAACAGGCATGTGTTCATTTGCAATTTAATCACTTTCACAGACGAATTTTTAACATCCAGGACCAAGTTATTTAGTAAAGTGGGCAGAAAATTCAGAAGCACTGACATCTGGATTGATAGTCAGAGAGAGGGATTTCCTAGATTGTAAATTCACAATGAAAAAAATGCCAATTTGCAAAATCTACCACTCAGTCAGAAGCAGGCCTGGCAGGAAGGGTGACAGCTGTGATGGGTCCAGAGGTTCAGGCGCCCCTGCAATCCAAAGCTGCATAAAAAAACAAAAACATTAGGCCTGTCAGAAATGTTAAACCTCATAAGTATATATGGGTTAAACTGTATTTGTAGACATGGACAGTGTGAAAATCGCACAAAAGTTAGGAAAAATTTGGAAGTTCGATCAAATCCTAGTGCAGGGTTGCAGTTACTGTTGCCGACTACTGAAATAGATTACTGCGTGGGGGCAGGGCTTAATGACGCGAATTATGCAAATCACTGTCAATCGCCAGTGTGATCTCAGGTGTTAAAGTGGTGGGCAGGACTTGATGACATCATCAAATCCCGCCCATCCGATTACACAGGTGATTGATTGGGTGTCAGGGCATGCGGGAGATTTGTCGGCTCTCCCGGGATACCGGGAGAACGGCCCAAATTTCGGGAGTCTCCCGGATAGCCGGCAACCCTGTCTATTGTTTGTAACAATTTAGCAAAGCAGCAAGCTTAATCTGATTCATGCAGAGGAGTTTTAAAGCCATGACACATAAATCAGTAAATATAACCTTTATGCTAAATTTTTGTAAACTTTCATATCGTGAAAAAAGGGCCTATAGTATAATTTAATATGATGAAACACATAACATATAAGTGTTCTGTAAAAACAAAAACAATAAAAATAACACTTTTCTTATTTCCAACTGTCAACAAATGAAGAATAAGTAATAAGAATAAAGAATAAAGCTAATGAGCAGAAATGCATTTAGAAGAATAGAGGAGGCTGCCAGGGCATCTGGGACATTGTCAAAGGCTTCACTCCGGGATTGGCTTCACTCCAGGGGTATTTCCTATAAACCACATGTCTTAAGTGGGTGGGAACGGAGGTTATAAAGCTAAACAAATGCTCAAAGCTTTGGAGAAGGAAGGAACAGGGGGAAGAACACCACGTATCTATCCACAAGGAAGTTATACTGGCTGACAGCTATCGCATTTGTGCTAATATATCGGATCGCGTTACAGGGCTAGCGTGGTCGATGCCGCATATATTGGTCTGACAGTGACAAAAAGCACCGTAGATTGCGCCACTGTGCTTGGAAATCCCCACAATTGAACGACGATCGCTAGTTTGTGGATTTTTACATATTTACATTCAGAGGAGTCGAACGTCTCTTAAAGCAACACAATGGTAAGCATTGGCGCATGTTTTTAATAGACAGAGCTTTTCTATGAGATACGTGAACTTTCAGTGTGCGCTTTGTAGATTGTGGTACACGGGATCCTGTATCACATACAGGTAGCGCACCTAGCATGGGGTGTATTACGCGTACCCTGAACTGCACCAATGCCAGCAGCCTTACCTCGCAGTAATCCCAACTGCACATCACACATATATAAGATTTAACATGTCACAGAGTAATCATATTAATAGCACGTGTCTTTAAATGCATCAGAAACTGTAATTATTATTATTATTATGGCAATGTGTTGTACTGTTAAGTAAAAAATTTAATTCCATTGGTAATACTTATGAAATTAAATAGTATGTACAGCCATAAAATACTACATTAAATACACATACATACATACATACAGTGGTATCCATTTCCTAGTTCTATGTTATTAATGATGGCCAATAGTAAGTTTACCAATTTTATTCTCAGATTAAGCTCTATGTTCTTCAAATGTCTTTTTATGCTGAAAAGCATCATACAGTTAAAGCCCATTTTATGATTATTTCTGTATGAAAGGAGTAATTTGAAACTAATTGACACATTAGTATATCATGCTTGATCTAATGAATAAAACTTACATTTTTTATTTACTTGTTTTAACCTTGATTTAACTGTATATTTTTGTAGGCCTGCAATTTTTGGATTATTTTTCTTATCTCTATATATGGAAGACTCGGAGCTGCAGAAAGCTGTTCACCTGCTGTCACGGATGGACACCTTGATTTACTGGAAGATATTGTAAGTCACTAGGCATCAGGAGTATGGGTACATATGCCAGATATGTTGATATATTTGCAACTCGACACTAAATTCTTGCAACTCTCTCTTCCAGATTGATGGACAATTAAATATTACATGTGCTATACCAATGCAGGTCGTAGGGCGAACAATCATAGAGAAAGCAGCCCAAGAAAATAAAATGTTGGTAAGTGTTTTTTTCAATCCACAATACAATGTTATAAGCAAGTCACATTATTAATGCATTTTTTATTTAAAAAAAGCAAAAGCTAAGTATTTTCATGCAGGCAAAACATTTTCATTACAATGCATGGTAACATGGTTTGTCCATCTGGTTCTACTGTTGATTTCCAAATTTTGGGGCAGATAGAACTAGATATAAGACATAAATGTTCAACATAATTCGTCTCCATATTTTTATAATATAGTGCTATTATTTTAATGTGGTAGTTGAAGTTTTGATTGTTTAGTTATTACCAAGTTTTAAGAAAATACATTCTCCTATATTACCATATCTCTCAATAGGAAGGGAGAGAAAATACTACATATTTACTCTTGTCTTAGGTGAAACTCCTGTCATACTCACAATTACTGCCTTGTCTAAACCTCATGCCATACTCACATCTACTGCTAGGAGTCTTAGGTAAAACACATGTCATACTCCCCATATAATGCTGGGAATCTTAGGTAAAACACATGCCATGCTCACCATATAATACTGGGAGTCTTAGTTAAAACACATGCCATGTTATATAACTATTTTATAAATGCTTATTATGGAAGAGAATTCAGTCTGTGATACAAAGGACTGCACTCCCTTTGACCAGATGCTGTAAGACACTGGAGGAACCTTCACAAAACTTATATACACAAACACAAGATCAAAATGATTCTCACATCTAATATGATGAATCTATGATATTTTTGTGAAAACAGATGGTCATTATGGCCCACAAACAATTAAGATTCCATCCCTGGTAGCACATACTTTTGTTTTAGTATGAGAATTTCTCCCCTTCCCAAATAACACTGGCCTTTTATGCAGAGATGTGAGTATTAAGCTATACAGATTTGTCTGTGTATTGCAACGTTAAAGTGAAAGTATATACAAGCAGTCCTGCTTTATTCATTCTTTATTGAAAAGATCTATTTAGGCATTCTTCCCCTATACAGCTACAAACAGGACGGGATTTATTTTAAAAAGAATTGGCTAAAATTCAAATAATTGAAACACTTAACTCTTTAATAAACTCTGCTTTTACATTTTTTTCCAGGCAGAATATTGCTACAACAAAGTAATATTGTTTCATCTACTGAATCTTCTGGAAAAATTGAACTTTAAACCTAATTCACGCAATGATAATAACACACGGAATCTAAAATCCCTGTATTATGAAGAAATCACCTCATGCCCCAAAATTGACACAGAGGTAAATGAGTATACAATATTCAACTGTTTCTATAAATTTACCATACAAATAATTCATCTAGACAAGCCGTGTTAGTTATTGCTTATTACATACATGGTGGCATGTTTATAGAGCATGGAAGAGAGAAGACAAAAAGCAAAAATATAAGGCAATAGATCCTTCTCTGCTTTGTCATGAATATTGTCTTTATAAATATACTGCAGAAGTGCCCGATATTAAATAATTACGTTGTTAACCAATGAATTGGATGTAACTGTCAACATATTAAATATAATTAGCAGCTTGACAATATGAACAGTCTCCTAATGTAGTTGTTTGCCTCAAATTTGTCTTGGTTGCAGAAAGTAAAAGTAAAGTAGATTGTCAGGAGGTACAAATTTTACGGGTGTGTGTCCCAGCTGAGAACGGCCCTATTTCCATAGGCCTTTCTCTCTCGGCCAGTTCCAAAATGGCTGGGAAATCGATTGCTTCTACCTTTCCCCCTCTCTGACCCTCCCTTCCCCTCTTT
>WWET01002687.1:103222-124043 GCA_011038615.1 Limnodynastes dumerilii | reverse complement strand
TTTCCCTTAGCCTGACCCTAACTTACTCCCTTCCCTGCAGCCTGACCCTAAGACTCCCCCCTCCATTACCCTAACCCTCCCTTCCCCAGAGCCTACCCTAACCATAACCCTCCCCTTAATCCTAAAAGTCCCTGGAGAGGTTGCTCAGATCTCCGGTGGTGTCTGCTGTGGGTCTGCAAAAATGAATAGGTGAGTATGCCGATCGGCATACTCAGCCATTCTGAAAAAAACAAAACAAAATGGCTGCCTGTTCCAAATAGAGACAGCCAAAAAACCTTCAGCTGTCTCTGTTTATGAAGGGCATCATTCTCGCCGGGGACTCCCACCAATATTTTACATGTTGCTGTTTAATGGTCATTTTTCCCTAAATTTAACAACTGCCTTCATTTAATCTTGCCTAGGAGGAAATCAGTCATTGCTTACAAACCATACACTTGACTCCTATTCAGCTCTTGGAGAGAATAAAGGATTCTTTTTTGATAGCTCAGAAATTCCAACCCAATTCTAACTTTGACAGTAAATGTACTGAGCTTTACAAACAATGTAATGAAAACAACGACCATATTGCAGGTAAGACTAAAACTAATGCTAAAATCACACAACTCGCTTTTTCCTGTCCGCACTTAGGCGTGTGCATGTGAATAGCTTTTTGTCACAGGTGCATGTTTGCTCCATTGAATCTGGACGCTCCTCCTCAATCTTTTATGTCCATTTACCACAATTTTTCTGAGTTACCTAACAAATTGCCAGCATGGTTCATGTAACTGGATTGTCTAGCAAAGTGCTCACTAACCACATGAATGACACTCTAAAATGTGCATAGTGTTATCATGGATCATGGCTTCATTGAAGCCTCTCCTTATCTCTCTGACTCTTACAGGTCCTCAATGTGCATGTCCTTCCCCAGCATCATTAAATACCCAGAAGTCTCTTAGTGGCTTGTCAGAATTAAAGAGCAGCACATATGCTACAGGCTTTCCCCACCATTCTGTTTCTTCGGTAGAGGACACCAGTGCTACTTACCCATACAAGCCAACAAGTCCTCAGAAGAACCCACAGGGTCTAGGCCCTTCATCAGTCATGTTTACAGATATGTCTACTGAAAAACAGACTCTTACCACCATCATGGATCACTCACAGTATGCTACTACAGTGTATCCTGAGGCTAATACAGAGTCTACACATAATTCCATGGATATTACACTTATAACCACTAAATTACCAAAAGGTATCAACGGCCTACTATGCACTACAATAAAGCCATCCCAATATAATAATCCCTTCCGTGTAAGCAAAGACCCTTCAAATTCAAATACCGAAGGCTTACTTTCAATAAAAGTCCCCCCTACCACAGTGATTCAAAGCACTAATGCACATTTTCTAAAAAATGGAGAATTAGTTGTTGGCACAAAATCAGATGATGGTGAAATGCTGGAGACCACTGTGACAGGTGACAGTTCAAATGTGCCAATCTCTCCGACATCTCTTTCGAAACCAACTAAGGAACCTGCCATAGAATCATCATCCAGCTCTGTGACCAAAATACGGCGATCTCTTGTCGACCTGGATTATACTTCCAGATCTACTGTGAAAACACCTACCATCTCCATAGAGGAGAGTGGTACAAACCTTTATGCAAGCTCAGAATACATTGGAAGTGGTTTGTCTACCTCTGAATTTCCCCAAACTGTGTCACAGGAAAAAGGGACAGAGGACAAAAACCTGGGTTGGGCTTCCAATTACATGTTTTCCAGTGCTGCTAAGGTTTCTAACACTGGACCATCTATATCACCTCCTGACTCTGAGATCCAGTCTCTAACAGAGGTTCCACAGCCACACTTCACCACAGGATACAATATAGGGTACACACAGTACATTTCTCCACAACATAAATCAGAGGTAGCAGGTTTCATATCTGACAACAGGGAAAACAACTTTGCCGGTCCCAACCACAGATCTAATCCACTCCCTATCATTGAAACAGAGGGGAAACGTGAAGAACAGAAAGAGCAAAACGTATTCATCACTTTCACTGTCATTCTAAGCGCCATGGTTCTACTGTTCCTGTGTGGCCTTCTCTACTACATGTTTCACTATCGGGTGAGTTAAAATGTTATAATTTAATATTAAGAGTGATGTATAGGCATTTATGTGCCATCCTTTATAATAATATAACAGTCAAAGTTTTGCAATATAGGTTGCTATTTAGCTATTTTATATTCAATTAATACAAGGTTGAGCTTTTTTTCTTTTTTTAGTCCTGTATGTGTTAAATCTAGAATACTGAACAATGAATCACTGATAAGATATTCCTTGTTGCATCCTACTGTGTAAATAAAATGAAAATATTATAATTCTAAACTAATCCAGAAATATCTTCAAATATAGTAAATGTTTAACTTAAAGGAAGATTACAATATTACAAGTTCTTTCTCAGTCTATGAAAGCAATATGTTGCAGTTTTTAATTACAAGTATAAGAGGTCACAAAACCCTGGTTACTCTTTAACTGGAATAGACAATCATTTTTTTTATTTTTTTTTTTACTTTTTGTTTCCATATATGGAAGTGGCATAAATATTATGAATCGAAGATCATCAATATTATGTGCTTTAACAATGTTTTCTGATTTTTCTAGTTATTAAAAAGACGACTTCACAGGGACTATGATGAACAATTGCCAGAGGAGAGGTAATCTTTGTCTTTATTATATATATTAATCAACCATCATTGGTGTTCAGTTTAGAAACTAGAAACCTAACTGTGCCTTTGTTTCTTTTTTTTTCAGATCCTTACAAATACCATTAACTGATGTGGTGTAGTTGGTAAGTTTTTTACATTCTGTGCTGGAAAGGATTACAATTTACAGAACACTATATTATAATGTATCTGCCAATAAAGGTGCTGAAAATTAATGGCGTTAAAATTAATTTGCACCCCTCACTTTGTATCATGCTATTGTTGAAGTATACACTTGCACCTCTTTTGCCATTACTCTCAAACTGGATGATCTCCAATCTACTTTTCTAATCTACTTTTTCTCTTTTATCGGTGTATATTTGTAGATCATTGTACCGTCCCTTTAAGCATTATAACCTATATCATTTAATGCTGTATCTGTTGGCAACCTCATTAGTATGCAGGCCCTTGAAGAGAAATCCTCCACTATTTACAAACATGCTCTCTTCTTCCTGAGTCTAATACATGCATGTTAAATTAGAAAGGAGAAAGCTTGCTGGTCATTAGTGTCGAGATTTTCTGCATGGAGAGAAGCTGTGTGATTGGCACACTATTCAGTTATTAGGTCGATAAGCTAAAAAATAGCTGATTGGTCTAAAATTGTATAGTGTCTATACTGGATAATATTAGTTGTAACACCATCAAAACAGACCAGGGGCTAGATTTACTAAGCTATGCGTTTGGAAAAGTGGATATGTTACCCATAGCAACCAATCAGATTTTAGCTGACATTCTCTAGTATGTAAAAAGAAAGTGAAAGCTAGAATCTGATAGGCTTTAGGCAACATCTCCACTTTTCCAAACCCACCGCTTAGTAAATCTGGCCCCAGAACCGCTTCCTAACGGACAATAGGATCAGTCAATTTTTTTTTATTTTTTTTTCACAAGATACAACCAAAGTTTTGAGATCCTAATAAGACTCAGATCTGCCTGAAAATATGCTACATGATTTCCCAGGCAATCTGATTCCTTTGTTGGGTGCCTGCAAAATTGTGCAGGTGTGTGCCCCCTATATTGCTGATACGTAGAGCGTTAAAGGAAGTGAGTGGAGATTAAATAAAAGGAGGAAGATGAATATATTACTATTAATAATTTGGGGTGGAGACATGGTAGATATCCCTGTACATTAATCATTTCCATTCAGTTGAGCTTTTTGACTTTTAATAAATCAGACTGTGTTAACGTTACAGACATCTGTGTCGGCTAAAACCCAGCAATAAGTCTTTTTGATTCTTGAAATAAATATTGTATATCTATAACCCCAAATGCATATACCCAAGAGCCTGAGTGGTCTATTTAAATGTGTTTACAGATTCCCCCTCTCCCTTTTTATTCAGTCCTCTATTTTCTACTTAGATACAATAAATGTACAATTGAGAAATGAAAAACATAAGTGTTATTGTTTGAAATAATGAATGGAGCAGTCACACTGCAAGGCCCAGGGAATAAATAGCACAGTTCTATATGTTCAGACAGGTGTGTTTTGCAATCTTCCACTATAAAGAATGTTAGGAAAGTCAAGTTCTAAGTTTTGTTGGTTGAGTAAACAACATGTAGAGTTTTACTGTTAACTCTTTCTGCGGCAAATCTTTATTTAATGCTATTTTTGCTTATGTTTTTTTTATAGCCCTGATTGAATTTTTTGAAGAAGAAACTGCTAAAGGTTGTTTACAGCCATGAGAGCTCCTCTTGCCTGGATTGTACATGAGATGGGAATTAACACCTGGTGTATGTAATCACTGTTTGTCACCCATGAGGTTAACACATATAAAGCAGACTTGCCCTGCTCCTTACTTAGCCGGAGGCTGACTTTCTTCATGTGCCAGACAATAGGAGAGACATAATTTCCATCCGGGAATCACAGTTTTCATGTGCATATTATTTACTCTGCAGTAGGTTGTGATCTTGCACAGCCTCCCCGAGGAATAGACTTAATAACGTGATCCACACAGGATAACAAGATACAAGTCTAAAGAGTGCCATATAATCCAGTATTGGTTTATGTAAGTACAAGGAAGCTTGATCAAACCAGTCATACGTATATCTGATTGGAAGCAGGGTTTTTGTACAAATAAGTTGACTAATCAACTAACTTTGGAAGTCTAACTTAAACTGAAGTTTTCATTTTGTTGAAGGACTCGTTTGAGCATTCAAGAAACTTATAGAAACGTTGTAATAGGATATAATGGACATCAGTGACATCTTTATATCATTGTTTGCAGTTTTCGTTTTTTACAACTCTCATCTGCCTGCTCTTCGCTGATAATGCTTCCTTTATGACTTAGGAAAGCGACCTGTGAAAGAAAGGAACACGAGTTGGTGTCACTGTCATTTTGTGTAGAGGAATGGTACATTAACAAAAAGGTTACATTTTTTTGTTTTTAAGCAAATGATTGTGATTTATCATTGTAAGTTTTTAGACACCGCAATGAATTTATGTGAGCAGGGAACCATACAAATTGGTCTAGACAAATACACATAAAGGATTGATAATAGTACATAAAGAAAATGGCTATTGCACTTCAGTAGAAGTGACTATTATCATTTTTTTTTAATAAAATGGTACTATGAGTTTTTCTCCTGTAACATATATTCCCCACAGAGACTATTATGGTAAGCAAAGGGAGCCTTAAAGTTAAGCTACATGTCTCTTCCTGGCAAGCCAAAATGTAATACTCCACAAAAAAAAAGTGGAGTGGAGAACTCTTATGAGCACTGGTACTATGAGTTTTTCTCCTGTAACATATATTCCCCACAGAGACTATTATGGTAAGCAAAGGGAGCCTTAAAGTTAAGCTACATGTCTCTTCCTGGCAAGCCAAAATGTAATACTCCACAAAAAAAATCACAAACTGTAACTCGTAACTAAAACCAGTGCTGCACTGATCAGTGGGGTTTATAACTGGGCTCTGATTGTCATAATCTGGAGACACCTCTTTGAAAAATAAAGTCAATAATTAACTTCTTTTGAAATGAATAAATGCATGCTACTATGGAATTGAACGGTAGGTCTACATGTGACCTTTACAGGTCATTGTACACCGATCATGTGGTTAGAGGTAAAGAGAGCCAGGTATGAACAGCAAGTGGAGAACTCTTATGAGCACATGCTCATTGGGCTTCAAAGGCTACTTTAATACTGTCATAGCTCTTTCCAGATTTTGCCAGTACTTTGTTCCACATATAACTTTGTGTCTATGTGGCCTGGACTATAACTGACAAATAGATAATAATTCAGGTAAAAGTCAGATATGTCTCCATGGTTGTGTATAATATTTTGTTAGATAGTTAAAAGAAACCTGCCAAATATTTTTTTTTTTTTTTAAATGTTTTGTTCTGTACACTGTGTGATCAGCACGCTTGAATTTAATTTCACATTCCAAAATGTAATTTCAGTAATAATTCAGTAACATGTGAGCTCACCTGTCTTTTACCTCTGATATGAGCCATGCAGGCATCAGTTTTGCTTATGTTACTCATCTATGAACTTACCAATTGTGTGAAGTTTGTTTCCAGGAAAGTGCTATTTTCGGTATTTTATTTAACACTTTAGTGTTGGATGAAATTAGCCTCATATCAGGACATTAGGATGGAGGTGGGTAATCACTGAGAAGAGTTGCTTCATTCAGTAGGAAGTAGTAGATCTGTTGTGGAGAAAGCAAAGCAATGTATTTTTACCATGGATGATAACTATTTAAAGCGGCTGATTAGATTTTCGCTTTAAAGACTCTGCACTTAGCTGAAAATGCTGTGTCACTATTTTGTGATCTTTCTCAGGAATTGAATTCCTTTGTGAGGTTCTGATCTTTCTGTGCTGGACACAGAAAACATTCTCTGTGGTTTTTTTTTTAAATAGATTAAGAGCCTTTTCTAAAGTATTTTTATATTTTAACATTTATTGTTTATATTTTTTATATGTTTATTTAAAACTAAAAGGAGAGCTTATGTATTTAATGTTTT
The DNA here is from genome assembly GCA_011038615.1 of Limnodynastes dumerilii. Lineage (NCBI taxonomy): Eukaryota > Metazoa > Chordata > Amphibia > Anura > Limnodynastidae > Limnodynastes > Limnodynastes dumerilii. Next base: position 117,345 of record WWET01002687.1, on the reverse strand, counting down.
TATATATGTATTTGATGGTTGTGTTACTTTAAATGAATGTGTTGCTAACAAAATAAAACATATATATATATATTTTGTATTGTTTTTCAATTATTCGCTGTATATTTCATATTTACCCGGGTTATACTTCCCATCCATTATATGGCATACATTGGCCATGGTCTGTTTTCCGTCAGATAGTGAATTAAGCAATGTTAGTGTTAATGTCAGCTTTGCCTGTTTGTTACATCTGTAATCTGTTAGTGAAATCCAGAAGACTCTGTAAAGATAAGAAAACTGCAAATATTTCAACATTCTTGGAGTTCTTTCATTTGCAAACAACAATACTTTTATGAACAAAATAAAGACACACAAAAATTTCTACAACAGAAGAGGTACAAGATTGCAAATTGTTAGATCAGATGCATTAAATAATGCAGTAACTGAGATATTTCATAATGATTCTCACTAAATTGGAAACATAAGAACATGTATCCCTACCCCCTCACTAACAGCTCTGAAGAACCCATATTTGAAATTCCAGTGATGTTAGATTTACAGGTCAGTAATTAGCATTTTCTTGGGACAAAAAGTCAGATCAAACAAGGCAACTCTATAAATGTGAATTTAAGAAAAACAAGAGCAGAGGTACACTTTTCCAATAACCAGATTTGAGACTATTTCTTTATTTAAAAGGGGTAAAAATATTTTTCTTGTGTTTATTTTTTATACATTATATAACAGCATTTTACATATGCTAAGGTTAGCTGAATCCGCCTTATGGTATGTTGTTTCTGGCCATAACCCATACTAGTTACACATAAAAACATTTAACTGACATAACCAGAGTTATATAGCCATAATTGCTGGTGGACAGTCACTCTCCATAATAAAATATCATATGCAAGGGCAATTGACTAAATTTGACAAAAGTCATGACTAGGGGCCAGATTTACTAAGCTGTGGGTTTGGAAAAATGGAGATGTTGCCCATAGAAGATTCTGGCTGCCATTGTCTAGTATGTAAGCGGAAACTGGTTGCTATGAGCAACATACTTTTCCTAACCCGCTGCTTAGTAAATCTGGCCCTTGATGACAGACTGAAAGAGTATGTCAATCTTAATTGCCAGTATGCTTGTTCACCAGTCCTGTCTGTTGCAGTGTCTGCTGTTTCTTATGCTTTTAAATGGGCACACTATCTAGTGGCCATATAAGTCACACCTAAGATGTCTGTGACCTTCCAGATACTGTGTAACCAGTTCCCATGTGTAGTGAGGTAACTAGTAGGCAGGGGCGTTTTAAGAAGTGAGGGGGCCCTTGTGCAGGATTTGCAGAGGGCCCCCCCTTCCCTTACCTGAGACAGGACTGTCCCGATACGTGGGCCGAAAAGAGGTGTGGCTTACAGCATGTTAAACCCCGCCCCTTTTCGGCCCACGCATCGTGACAGTCCCACCGCAGAGGAAGGGGGACTAATTTGGCATCTATTTCTTCCCTCTGGAAGATCTTGGAGGAGAGAAATAGATGCTTAATGGCCCCACTTCCCCTTCCAACTCAGGGCGCAGGATGCATACCACAGGGCCCCCCGTTCTAAGGGGCCCATGCACTCCACACCCTGCACCCATTATAGATACGCCTATGCTAGTAGACAATTCCTTCATTCACAGTAGTTACATTGCCTCTGGCCCTCTTCCCTCTGTCCTGGAAAAAAAAAAACAGGAAAAGAGGAAAATAATGAATGCTGTTTTATTGGGAAAGGGCAAAAAGGCACAGTATTACATTGTGGTTTTAAGAGCAAGAGCAAAGCGGAGATTTCAGGAGGGTATAGGTGCATTTCCAGCTATTTTCGTAAGTTTGCTATGCTATTTGCCCAGCGATGGCTTTGCTTGTGTGCATTTTTGGGACTTGTAGTTCTTCCAATGATGCAGCACCAGAACGTTCACATGTTAAATCTTGGATGAAATGATTAGATAGTAAAAATAAATCCATAGAGTAAAGCTGACCATACAGTTATCGGGCCAAAAATCGCTCTAGTTAATGGCCAGGATCAATTTTTAAAACTTCCAATAAACGCACCAGAAATGCTCTGGTACAATTATTGGATTTATAAACTTGTCTGAATCAGCAAGTTGAAAGGCTCCCTATCCCTGCAATAGATGCTGCTACATATCAATCTACTAAACTTCTCTGACAGCTTTGAAATATACCTTCAGAGCTGTCAGAGCAGCATAGTACATAGATATGCAGCAGCGGCTATTGCAGGGAGTAGTAGAGACAGGGATCAGCCGATACTGTGCTGTGTGAAGCGCTGCTTCGTCTGATCCCTGTCTCTACCATCCTTTCCCCTAGTGGGAAATCTGCTGGGAAAAATAATTGCTCCAGTGCATGGCCAGTTTAAGGTAAGAAAATTGGTTGTATAATTATACAATAAATTCAAATACTGTACCTATAGCTATAGATAATATACATGACAGGAAATAGTATATGTATCTATCGTAATTAGGAAGGTAATTGCTAAACCCAAACACTAACCTAGATGGCTAACAAATGATGTCTTCTAGGTACGTGCAAGGCAGATTTTTCTTACATACATAAGCTGTTTATTTATATTTTGGGTAATTAGACAAGTTGTCCTAAATTTTTAGACCAAACAGTTGCATAGATTGATGTGGACTTAAAAATCCTGATCCCTCAGAAAAGACCAAAGAAGGTGCCAAAACGTACCATCTGACCAACCAACAGAAAATCTAATACTAATCAAATTTGTCCTATGCACATGAAAAGGGAGCATACCACATTTGAGGCGCTCTGTACTCAAACGCCTTCCCCAAAACACACAATATCTACCATCTATAAATTACTTCTTAGAGATCTCTACCCAAACTTCCCTCGAATTACAGAGTCCTGGGAATGAGACTGAAGCAACCCCCCATCGCTTGACGAGTGTCCCTCCTCTTTTAAAACACTCATGTTTGCTCTTGCAGCCTCTCTGTGGTTGAGACCCAGCTCAAGATCCTGACAAGGTGGTACAGGACTCCTCAAGTGCTTCATGTTCCTTTCTCATGTCTCGCTGTAATCTTTTCAAATACTCCCTACTACTACACCTTAGCTGCTTAGCTGTCATTCTTGTTCACTGGAGATCTACTACCATTCCCTTAATCTCTGAGTGGTCCAAGAAAGAGTTTTATAGGTCCATGGAGGAAATGATCCTCTCTGCCACCGACAAATTCACAGACTACAAAGCCACCTGTCTCCTGTGGATTTTATTCCTTGACACATCCCCTTTAGCCATTTTATTGTAAGGCTTCGTACTTCCTACCTCACACCTTGATCAATGATAACCCAAATCATAGTTAATTGAAGCTAGCACATGGTAGCTCCTTCCCCCTTTCTCCTTTTCTCTTCTGTCTTCCTTTCTCTTTCATATTTCTGTCTTTCTGTGTTGATGCATTGATACACAGACCTCCTGTTTCTTGTTATGTTTGAGTAATGTTGCTTGGCTAGGCTGGTTACCTAGCTGTGTACTATTTCTGATGTCTATTTTGCCTCCTGCACTTGTTTGTTCCAATTTGTACCTTTGCTATTTCTACAAATAAAGACTTTATACTAATCAAATTGGTCTTATTGGTACGGGGTAAGTCAGGGCCGTAACTAGGGGTGTGCGATAGGAGTGTTCGGCCAGAGCACCAAGCCAAAAGGGGGCACCATTAAGTTCATTTTAAAGGTTAAACTGGTTGTTAGTGCAAGGTAGGGGGCGCAATTTTTCCTTTTTGCCCCTAGCCCTAAAATTCCTAGTTACGGCTCTGGGGTAAGTAGATCCTTTACATAACATAGATCTAAATTTGCTCAAATCTAATACTCTGCTCTAAGTGAACATGTGGGAACTTCCAAATATGTAGTCCGGTTTCTCCTTGTCAATAGGAACCAGGTGTCAGCAACCCAAGCAGACGAAAGCTTACTTAAATCTCCAACACTTGGGTCATGAAATAGTGATGAATATATCTTTGCAAAGAGTTTCTTATACTCTCGTTTGTGACTTACGTTAAATTGTAATTGATCAGACAATCATTGTCTATGCTTCCCTGAAGCATTTTGATACGATAACTTTGCTTTATTTTCATACTTCGTTTTATTTTTATCCCTTTTGGCGGCCTGTTTACCATTTTTTATAATATATATTTTAGTACCCTTGATCATCTGCATATTTTTCGCTCCAACAACTCCTCTGTTATTTACCACCAACAGCCATACAATAAATGATTAGCTTATTTGCAAACCGCCATTTTACAAGTGTGCTGTAATCAGCATAGAAAGTAAGCATCTTAGTAGCAGGACTGGATTCAGAGATTGGGAGCAGTGCAGCCAGATGTAACCTACAGCCTAGGAGTAACAGAGTAAGACTGTCCTCAGAGATTCGAAGTATGGAGTGCTGACAGCATAAGTAGCTTGGCCACAAGGGCGTGGTAATGGGTACTGAAGATGGACTAACAATGGGGTGTATTCAGAGAACCGTTTTCATGGCGAGTTGCATGCGTATTTTTAGGTACGGTTCAACTGCGCATGCGTAGTAACTTTTTTTTTTTTTTACTTACTTTACGTAGCCTATACGCGTGTAAGTGCCTCATGGATGTACATGTGAATCGCACTTGGGGACATATGCACGCATCACCGACGCATGGAAAAATTTACATTAAAGTGGGAGGGGGGAGGCATTTAAATGAACGCATGGAGGCGCGGTTATAAAGAATCGCACAGACAGAGGACACATACGCACGCAACTGCTCACGGAAAGTTACAAGTGGTCTATGGAGGCGGAAGTCACCGACAGCATGGCCGAGAGAGGGGAGTGTCATGGGTGTGAGGGGGTTTGGCCTGCACCGTGCAAGCGTATAATTGCTTACCTTTATGGAACCGTTCTCTGAATACGCCTCAATGATTGTATTATTCATTAAAACATTCAGCAAAAACTCACAAATAATGGCCAATATCTGTCCCCATCTCTACCTTTACCCATTTGCTAAATAGATTTTTAAAGTAAAAAAAAAAAATATGATAAATAGGCCTCTTGTAATCGACTAAGAAAAGTTAAATCCCTGGTGGGTCCCTCTAGAGAGCCACCTATGAGAAATAACAAGACCACATATTGTGCAACTTAACCAGAGTATCACATTTTTTCTTATATTTATTAGTGATATCATTTAATGGTTACAGTGAAAATATTAAAACATGTAAGGAAATACACTCACAGGGGTGTTAAAAGATGAGACAGCTGCCCGTTATCATCCAAGCACTATGGCAAATACACGTCTTGTTCACTATTGCAGAGGCTCATAGACGGGGTATATCACATGTCCACAATATCACTATCCTAACGTCTATAAAACAAAAAAACAAAACAAAAAAAACCCCTCACAGAGGCACTTTGCTCCCAAAGGGGTACCTGCTTTCCCTATGTTGCAAATCAAAGATACGGGTGTTAAGCGGGACTCCCTCTGCTTGTGTAGCTTCAGACCAAGGCAGCTGACTCTTGAGACTTACCCCGTGTGATGTTCACTATTGCAGAGGTTTATAGACGGGGTATATCACACGGGGTAAGTCTCAAGAGTCAGCTGCCTTGGTCTGAAGCTACACAAGCAGAGGGAGTCCCGCTTAACACCCGTATCTTTGATTTGCAACATAGGGAAAGCAGGTACCCCTTTGGGAGCAAAGTGCCTCTGTGAGGGGTTTTTTTTGTTTTGTTTTTTTGTTTTATAGACGTTAGGATAGTGATATTGTGGACATGTGATATACCCCGTCTATGAGCCTCTGCAATAGTGAACAAGACGTGTATTTGCCATAGTGCTTGGATGATAACGGGCAGCTGTCTCATCTTTTAACACCCCTGTGAGTGTATTTCCTTACATGTTTTAATATTTTCACTGTAACCATTAAATGATATCACTAATAAATATAAGAAAAATTAGTTACTCTGGTTAAGTTGCACATTATGTGGTCTTGCTATTTCTCATAGGTGGCTCTCTAGAGGGAACCACCAGAGATTTACCTTTTTCTTAGTCGTTTATATAACCACTTGTTGCACCCCCCAGTATGTATCAAATATAATAGAATATATTTGGGGGATTTCCAGTAAACTTGTGCAGATATAATTTTTCTACTTGTGTAAAGGCCTCTTGTAATGTTTTCTCTTATTAAAATACATGAGTGAATGCTTCTGATGTTGACTTTTGTGACAATGCCTTAAGAATGTATGCTTCGTGCAGATTCATTTTGTGGCAGCTACTGACTCTTTGGACTAGTACTCTGATTTATTATGAGCTGTTCTTTCAGAGAATTTGGTGATCTGCCAGACCAGTCTAAACCTCAAAGCTCCCTTTAACTTACATTTATAAATAATGTTGCAAAAATTCCAAGCTGGAAGAATTTACATATTTGTATAGCCTCTCTGTGTTTTGTAAGAGATTTATCATTAATCTCACTTCCTCAGGGAGCTACCAAGAGCAGCCCATGTTTGTTGAGAGGTCAGAGGGTCAGAGTATTTAAACAACTCTGGACTTCTCCAAAACTCACAATATTAAAAGCATAATGAGTAAACCTAATTGTAAGGCCTTATACAACATATATGTAGAAAGAGTACATTAATAAATCAGCTGCATGTATGTCATGGTTGCTGACTTTTGACAGCTTTCCTCCGGGAGATCCCAGAGGGAAGCTAGAAATGCTGGTGGGGGTGGGGCTTAGTGATGGAATTTATGCAAATCACGGCATTAAGCCCCACCTCCTGACTCATACTTACCCGGTTTTTAGCAGAAATAGTGACCGGAACGAAGCTTGATGGCGCAAATTGCGTCATCAAGTCGCTCCCTGGCCCTAGCAACATTAGCATACTAGTGTTTCTAGGCAGGAGGCAGGACTTGAGGCCATGGTTTCCATGAAACCAAGGGCCTCAAATCTCTTGCGGGAGAACTGCCCGAATTTCGGGAGTCTCCCGGACATTCCGGGAAAGTCGGCAACCCTGATGTATGTATTTTATTTTATTTTTTTTGCTTTAAAATGACAGCAAATAATTAGTGTGTAAAAATAGGTCTTTTACAAATACACAGAACCAGTACTGTGTTAATATGTTATATTACCACATAGTGACATAAATTATATGATATTATACAAATTCCACAAAGGATGACAAATCCATGTCAATGTATCTGAGCCGCATCCAAAAATGTTATTGCTAGGAGCAAAATAGAAACCTGGTGCCCCCAGTTCTAAACTAGCAACCAATTTACTAATAACCATTCTAGTGCTCTTAAACAGCAAATGGCACAGTCCCCACTCATGCACCAGTCAGCCTGACAAACCTTATTGAAATAAAGACACAGAGACAGTAGCTGCGTTTTAAAAAGGGAACATGGTTTATTAATTGGGCCAAATAGAAATTGATGACTAATGATTGGTCATCCGGTAGTGAATAGGTGGCCCAACTAGCAAATATGGGGTTCAGCACTTAACTTAACACTTAACTATAACTTAATATACATAAAACACCTTGGTGCCTCCAGCTGTCACCCAACACCTCATCCTAGCACCTGGAAGGTGTCAAACCTATAGACCCAACCGCTAGGAACGGTGTCCGCATATCCAACCTGGGTTGAGTACCTCGCCGGTTTGCAACTTAATGTTCCCCTTTGCACAAATACCTTGCTGACCCCCCACAGCTACCGCCAACCATGGACCGTCTGAATGGAGGAATAAATACACGTTAGTAAATGCTTAACAAACTCTAAGGGAGGGAGGGAGATTTCCTAGACCAAGAGGAAGCCCCTCCTATCAGAGTGACCTTTTATTCACCTCCCACCCCCCTATCTAAGCCAATCTGACTTCTAAATAATTTAATACTTAACCCCTGCCTCACAGGTGCTAAGTGGGTCTCTGCCTGCCGTTTATAGTGATTGCGGCCCTATGGGGTCTTTGATCCTTTTATGCTAGCCAGACTGGGTAGTTTATATTTTGAGGGCCCAAAATGAGATATGCGCCATGCATTATCTTCGGAGATGTTAACCAGTTTCCTAAGCCTCAGTGATCTTCATTCAAAGGACAGCACTTGCGCAGCGGCTTTTTTTGGACATTAAATATTTCTATGTCTGGACAGGAAAAACATTGCACATTCGCAGTGTGTTCCTGTGTTGGGACTTAGGAATCTTCAGAGTCAGGTTGGTCAGGTAAGTTTTTTTTTATTTTTGCCCACTGGAGTTATTGGCCCCAACTTTTTCTAGTGTTGCTATGGACTGGCCAGAACTTGATAACGCAAACTGCATCATGAAGCCCCGCCTCACCCCTAGAAATACTCATACTCAAGAACTGTCATTGGTTGTCAATGGAAAGCAATTTGCATAAATCGCATCATCAAAGACCCACCCCTGCCAAGGCAATTGTCACTTCCCTTTGGGATCTCCCAATCCCATCCCCATTGCACACATCACCCAGCCTGACATCAGACGCTACATGCATGGTGTAGCTACACACATGGGGCCAGATCCTAAACTAAGCACGCAAGCGATTTTACACTAGCCGCTGACATAAAATGGCCCATTAGTATTTACTGCGCATGCGCACGGCAAATGTTATGCCATGTAATTCTGAATGTAAGTACCAGCCACGTATCAAAAGCGCAACTACGAACAAAGGGGCGTGACATCCATACGACACCCGTAATTACGCTTCGGAGGCGGGGTGAGACATTTAAATCATACAGTCTGGGCGTGCTTAGGCAGTTACGCAAGTGCAGCCTTTATGTATGTCAGTAGTTACGCTTTGTATAGTAAAGGTAGAGTTTGGCAGAAGGAGAGGCCTACAGGAGTGCATAGAAATTATGGTAGCATAAATACGCTACGCGATAAAACGTAACAAGCACTTAAGTCTGGATCCGGCCCATGGTTGCGTTCCCTGCCTATAAATGCTGCAATCCATAGTGTTACTATAAATGGAGCAGGGCTTTATGTCACAAATACATCATCAACACCAACCATAGTAATGCTGTAAATTGCATAATTTCAAAGGAAGGAGAACGGGGATTGGGGCTGTGACCTGCATTAAATCACACACTCAAGCCGAAATGCGGGAGATTTGCCTGTTCCCGGACATTCCGGGGGAGTCGGCAACTATGGTATTAGTAAAGGTGTAAGAAGTTAATGAAATACTAATTACTAGGACAGAATTGCTCAGGCAGAGAACTAATAACAGATTTTTTTGGAAATCTGTTATCTTGTTATCTCTATCATTCCTCTGGCATCTTGTAATAGACAACAATAGAGAATTAATGGGGCTTGTATATTTACACAATGATAGATCAGACTTCTTCATGAATAAAAGTTGCTGGGTGTTTTTTATATAATATATTTCTAGTTTACTAAAAATGGAGACATAACTTGACCATTGCATTGTACATAGGAACCTGGTGATGGTGCAAGTAAACCATGGACTGAAAACAAGGTTTACTGCCAGAATAAAGTAGTGGAGGGTGCGGGGGCGGCATACAGTCTGGGTGTTAGTGTCCAAGGGATGACGGAGCGTCCTCTCTGGTGAATTTTGAAAACATTTTAAAAAATTTCAACTTTAATAAGATGTGCCTCATTGCCGGGATTCACCCAGACCTGACAGTGCAATGTACAGTGCAATGTACTGTCAGTGTCGGAGAGTTTAACTCCTCCGCAGCACCTCCCTCCTATATGAATGACAATGGCATGACACCAAGGTCATGTCAGCGTCATTCAGAAGGCAGAGAGCTCATCAAGGAGGAGTAAGAAGATCAAGGAAAATATATTCAGTGACTGGACTCATTGAGCAGAGGTAAGTGAATGAAATAATTTTTGGACATTAAAGAAGGGCTGCAATTCGTACTGAAAAGTTATGGTGGGGCTGCAATAAGGGCTAAAACTTATGGGGGGCTGCAATAAGGGCTAAAAACGTATGGGGGCTGCAATAAGGGTTAAAACTTATGGGGGGGGACTGCGTTGCTTTTTTTTGTCAAAGAACGTGCCGGTACGGAATTCTGGCACCTTTTTCAATGGATTTTCCTAATTTAAAAAGTTTCGGCTGCAAAATCTTTGATATTTATGTGTGTCGAGTCCGATGCATGCATACTTTGTCCATGCTGGTTGTGATGGTACTGCTCGGCTTTTGGCACTGCTCAGCTTGTGATTGGTCGTGTGGTCACGCTGAGTTGATGTGAGTTCCGGCACCTTTTTTCTAACAAACTGGGGGGGCTGTAATAAGGGCTGAAACTTATGAGGGAGCTACAATAAGGGCTAAAACATATGGGGGGCTGTAATAAGGGCTGAAAACCTATGGGGGGCTGCAATAAGGTCTGAAATCTTATGGGGCACAGCAGTGATGGCTTGAACATACAATGGGGGCTGAAACATACAAGGGGGGGATGCAATAACTGCTGGGATATACACGGGGGGCTGCAGCGATGGCTGGAACATACAAGGGGGTTGCAGTGATGAATGGCAACATATAATGGGCTGTAATGATGGATGTGACATACAAGGGGGCTGCAATGATTGCTGGCAACATATAAGGGGTTACAATGATGGCTGCAATAATAGCTGAAAACTTATAAGGGGAGGCTGCAATGGTGGCTGTGACTGCTATAATGACTGGCAACATATAAGGAGTCTGGTGACTAGGGCATACAATGTTGGCTGCAATGAAAACTGGAAACATATAAGGGGCTGCAATGATGGCTGGGACATACAAGGGGGCTGCAATTTTTGCTGGCAACATACAAGGGGTTACAATGATGGCTGGGAGTGACTTATTTACTTTAACTTCTTTAAACTATGTAAATATAAATACATTTAGGCTGTGCTTATTTAAAGGTGACATTTTTATTTAGTTATTATTACTTTACTGTTTGTCATCACGTTTACCATTACATTGAATAATTAGAATAATAATTTATGAGTAACACTACAAATAACAAACCTGATTCACAGTTAAGCGTGAGATAGGTGCGGTAAGATTCGCACCTAACTTACGAGTGCCATAGTGCTACCTTATATCCCTGTGCAATGTCCATATGGACATTTTCTCTCCCTCCCCGGGTAATATAAATCCCTCCCCACTCCGACTTATTCCTAAGAACAACCCGAGGCGGTATTACGTCACCTCTTTCAGCGGAAATTACTATCTACGTACCATAATGGACGCTATCCACGGACTGACCTGCTACATAGATAGCGTAAATTACTAACTGTGCATGCATTGTGGGTGATTTTGGCGAAATATGCACTTAAGAAGCAGAAGCTTCTTAAGTGTGAATCAGGCCTGACATTACTAAGTTGTTGTATGAAAGGAGGTCCATGGGGGTGACACCATGAGTTTCCGCACCCGGTGACATCAACTCTAGTGATACCATTGCCTGGATAAACAAATTGTAAGGCAGAGGAATGGAGGTTAAAGTATACAGGTCCTCCAATTATTGCTGTTATAATTATTACATTATAATATGTAAGCAGACCTCCCAAACATCAGGTATCCATTGGAATTGGTGTGGTTTAAGTTAGATTCCTTTTTAGCTGGATTCTTATTCACTTCTTATCATGCTCCAGCTTCTTATTCTTACAAATGTATTTATGTGCATGTAGAGAATCTTAAAAGTGGCAATAATGAAAGTGAACAAAAGTAGCAGTGATTCTATACATGCCTGCACAAGTACATCCTATAATGGCTTTTTCATTTTTTCACTTTGTGTTTTTGTAATGGATCTATTTGTTATTTCCTGAACATAGCATTAGGCAACTTACACAATAAAGATAATACTTTTTCTTTGGAGAAGTGCTGACTCTGGCTTTGAGCCTTATTAAATATATTTGTCATTTATATACTGTACATTTGTTTGAAAAAGAAGCTGGAATTTATGTACATACTGCCATTTCTAAATGTTTATACATTCTAAATGTCCATACCACCACTTCTAAATATCCATACTGCCACTTCTAAATGTCCATACTGCCACTTCCAAATGTTTATACTGCCACTTCTAAATGTTCATACCTCCACTTCTAAATGTCCATACCGCCACTTCTAAATCTCCATACCGTCACTTCTAAATGTCCATACCTCAACTTCTAAATGTCCATACCGCCACTTCTAAATCTCCATACCGTCACTTCTAAATGTCCATACCGCTACTTCTAAATGTCTATACCTCCACTTCTAAATGTCCATACTGCTACTTCTAAATGTCCATACTGCTACTTCTAAATGTCCATACTGTTACTTCTAAATGTCCATACCGCCATTTCTAAATGTCCATACCGCCACTTCTAAATGTCTATACCGCCACTTCTAAATGTCCATACCGCAACTTCTAAATGTCCATACTGCCACTTATAAAGGTCCATGGCCAAACCTGCAAAAGATCTTTGATCTTAAATTCACACAATTTATCGAATATATATATATACCTCCCCATCGACTAAATTAATTGTTAATGGAACCTATAACTCACCTGTTTATATGTCTAGGGCCACAAGGAAGGGATGCCCCCTGTCTCCACTTTTATTTAATTTAGCGTTGGACCCTTTGCTCAGGCTCTTACAGATCACCCCAGAATTCAAGGGTATTAGAGTGGGAAATGTTGTCACAAAACTGACAGCTTTTGCAGATGACCTCCTCCTATATATTTCGAACCCGCTACAGTAACTACAATCACTGAGTAAAATCCTAGAGGTCATAACAGAGTTTGGCAAAATATCAGGGTTTGTCATTAACCAAACCAAATCTGTCGCTCTTTGGTTGGGTTCGGTGCATCGTCTTTCTTGGTATAGGCGATTCCAAATAAAATTGGACCTGCAATCCTTGACATATCTGGGTTTGCGCCTCCCTAGGAACCATCATACTCTATATACACTTAACATACGTTCACTAATCCTCAAAGTATGTAATACTATGGATAATTTGAATAATCTCCCTCTATGCTTTTTGGGTAGAGTAAACCTTATTAAAATGGTCATATTTCCCCAGTTGTTATATCCCCTACAAATGCTGCCTATTATAATATCCGCCAAAGATGAACACTTACTAAACAATGCTTTTAGGAAATTTATATGGAAGGAAAAACGATTTAGGATCTCATTATGTAAATTACAACAGGGGCATGCCAATGGAGGTCTGAATCTGACAAATCTAAAATATTATGGCTATGCTATTCACTTATGTATTATCAGAGATAGGTACACTCTTCTGAGACACATTCTAATACACCTGTTAAACGAAACTTCCTCACAAACATGTCTCTTTCCTATTTCCTACATACTAAAAGAGGCTCTTTGGAACAGGATATACAGGATACAGTGGCAAACGCAGGATTTTTAAAGGAGGGTTTCCAAATTATTGTAATACATGTGGAGTAAATTAGCACTATATAAAAAATATAGATTATGGCTTTGGTAATGGTACATATAATATGTACAAGTTATATTAGTGTATACAGTACATAGTTTGCCATATCAAGACCCCTAATATACCCTTTAAATATTATAGTATGTGCTATTTCCTTACCCCTAATATACCCAATATGTACTTTCTATAGTGTGCCATCCCCAGACCCCTAATATATGGGTCTAGAGAAGACACACTATATAAAGTAAATATTGGGTATAATAGCGGTCTAAGCATATAGTATAATATATATGGGGTATATTAGGGATCTGGGAATGGCACACTATATATAGTGTGTCATTCCTAAATCCTAATATAGCTCACATGTATTACAATGTCTCAGACCCCTAATATACTTTATAAAGTGTGCCAGTTCCCGATCCATAATAACCGATCTCATAATAAGCTGTGCCATCTCCATAAAGGGATATAAAGTGGGAGACTGATGCTCGGGTTTTGGGCATCCCCCTCCCCACAAACTGTAAATTTCCACCCACCTGTAATACAATTAATAATTAATAAATAAAAGGGACTGTCATACATTACAGTATCCACGTGATATTATATATATATATACATGCATACATACATACATACATACATACATACATACTTTTACACACACACCACCCCACACATACACAGAAAACTGTTAAAAATAAAAATATATGATAAAGCTTACCTCATTCACAATTCTCCAGCTCCTCT
>WWET01002687.1:82217-102564 GCA_011038615.1 Limnodynastes dumerilii | reverse complement strand
GTTGCAGGAAGACAGTGAATGTGCCGAGTGTAACATACACAGAGCAGCCAGCACACTGCCGACTGCTCTGTGTATGTTATGATCAGCACACTCACTGTCTCTCTGTAAGACACCCAGCTGCAGCAGCATTTCCGTTAGAGGAGACAGTCTCAGAGCACTGATCCTAACATACACTGGGCGGCAGCCGCTCAGTACCCTTTATGTTTTATTTTTACTTTCATTTTTTTTCTTTCAGGATGTAAAAGGGGGTTTCTGGGCAACTGGAAACCCCCCCTGGGTGCGCCACTGGGATAATCCACATGTCTGTTTGGGCTACCTGGAAGGCGGTCCAGAAACGCAAAGGGCTTCAAAATCATCACTCCTTATTTCTTCCTTTTGTAAATTATTTGGACTTTCAGGGTGGGGAGGCTCTATATCCTTTTAGAGGATGGGTAACAAAAAAACTTACTTGCATTAGAGACCTTACTGATCCTAGACAAAAACCAATTCTAACGAATGCCCAAATTAAGGAAAAATTCAATATCTCTGCCACACATTCTTTTGCCCTCTTTCAAGCATTACATTATACTTGTGAGGTAACTGGTTCTTTCTGGGATGAGGACTGGTACAATGAATTTGATAATATGTTGATACAGCCTTGCCCTGGTAAGGGGGCTATCTCACATAACTACCATTATCCTAGAGATACGCTTGATTACAGTAGAGTTCGGGGAGGATTGTCTTATTGGTCCTCTGTCTTTCCTAATCTCACCATTGAGCAATTACTAAGCTCCCTATCAACCTTGTTCAGAACTTTGAGAGCGAGCACATACAGAGAGATGCTTTTATGCATATATCACAGAGGTTATGCATCTCCTAACTGAAGATTTACTATGAATATGTCAGACTCTCATTGCTGTCCTAAATGTGGCGAACCTGCGCTGCTTCATTGCCACTGGGTTAAATCTTTTTTGATCAATTTACAAATTGAAACTAACTCAATTTCTGCAGAATGGGCTGTTCTGGGCCTTCTAGATCCTGCGCTTAAATTACTGTATCAATCTAAACAAATGCTAATAAAAATATCTTACAGTGTTGGATAACTCCAGAACCCCCTTCCATTGAAATGTTTTCTAATAAATTATTTTATTTCTTTAAAATGAAATGGTTGGAGGCTGCTCTGACTAAAGAAACATCAGTTATTAAATTATGAAAAAATTGGTCGGTCTATATGAATACATTATCGCCACAAATTCACAAGTCCTGGAACTCTGTATTGGACGCACGCAGTTTAAGCCTCCCGTCTAACGTTGCAGAGACTAAAACAGTAGAACACTCTACACTTGCGATAAATAAAAGGATATCCTGAATCCTTAAACTAAATGAGGGTCAAATATCAAGTAGGGACAGTATAGTTTAAAAAAACAAGGGGACTGATCTAGAGCTGCGCTTCCGTTTGTTTTTCAAGCTTTTCATTTTCTACTTTAAATAGGCCCAGTAGCAGAAAATGATGTAAGTAATAATATATTTGTTTATTAAATATGAAAATATTTTTTCTTTTATTTATTTTTTTATATGCCAGCATAGTAACTGAATACCACCACTACGCTCTGACATTAATAATGTAAATGCATAAATACAAAGGATAATGTAAATGCAGTGGAGAGGTACATGCTGCAGTCTCTGCCCATATGGCTCCAACTGCAGGGGACACATCTGCCCCTTTTCCCTATGTCCTACTGCCCCTTCTCCCTACATACGATCCAGAGTTGCATGATTCTGTGGTAGACTGACTGAGCTATGAGGCTCTTATCTACTGTCACTTTCTAGGCAACTATTTGCTTTTAGTCAGGTTGCAAAGAGCTAATCTCCACCAAGTGATATATTATCAACTTAACTATATAAGTTATTATGGCTGATTTCCTACCCAACCCCACTGCCTCAGACTTGTTTTGTAAATATTAAATTATGTAGAATTATGTAGAATTGCATTTGACATCATCTTATAATTTATTAACCAGTAATGTAGTGATATACCTTTAGTTTTAAATGAGCAGGTCCAGATTGCAAGATTAATTTGCAGACTTACTATTACTTTACACTGCGTGGTAAACTTTAACCCCAGAGAACAGAAGAATGTTTAATGTGGAACTTTTTTTAAATTCATGCTACATGTAAACTTGTGGTGATTAGTGCCTTAGGTGGACAAGTTTTCACATGCCTGATGCCTGCCTTAGAACAGGATGCAATTTTTATTTTGAATTCACCTTCTTTTACCCAAAATTCAAGATTCTGATAAAGCTGATGGCTAAGAGGTCATCGGCCATAAGTTGGCACAAGGCAAACATTGTACCTCATTATCTCAATAACGTGTATAATTAGCCAATACCTAAGGGTGGGCACACACTGGGCTTCTTCAACAGATAATCTGTCCAATCACAAAACCAAAAGACCGTTCCACTAGATATCTTACTAGTGTGTACTGTCCAAAGATGCTCAAAAATCAGATAAAAAATGGAAACATATCTTTTGCTTTTTGTAAGTGTGTACTTTGTCTATTAGGAAATATTTGGACAGTACACACTATTAAGATATCTGGTGAAACAGTCATTTGATTGTGTAATTGGAAAGATTATCTGCTAAATAGTAAAACTGGTCATACACTGGGACGATGATCAATCCCAATAATCCTAGCAGAGGTGGGGGGGGGAGGGGCAGGGCCAGTTCAGCAGATCTATGTATTATGACACCTTTGCATAATA
Source organism: Limnodynastes dumerilii (assembly GCA_011038615.1). Classification (NCBI taxonomy): domain Eukaryota; kingdom Metazoa; phylum Chordata; class Amphibia; order Anura; family Limnodynastidae; genus Limnodynastes; species Limnodynastes dumerilii. Next base: position 99,823 of record WWET01002687.1, on the reverse strand, counting down.
CATAGATCTGCAGCAGCGGGCAGTGCAGGGAGTAGTAGAGACAGGGATCAGTGTGTGTGGAGCATGACTTCGGCTAAACAGTGGAGGGAGGCACTAAAAGAAAAGGGAGCCATTCAGTATGCTGATTGGCTCCCTTAAATTATAGGGCGCTAGATTTAAATCAAGCAAGTTTAAAAATCCAATAATCATACCACAGTGTTTCTGGTGCGTTTATTGGACGTTTTAAAAAAAAGCGATTATTGGCCCAATCCACGATAATTGTAGAATCGGGATGATAATCGCTCCAGTTTATGGTGAGCTTTAGTGTTTATCCTGTTTTACACAGGAGACAGTCATGTTTGGTGATGGTAGAACATACTAACCTACTTATTGCTTATATGTTATCTTCTTTATTATGATCTGTCTTAGTTAATCTCTTATGAACCTCCTACAAACCATCCATTGAACTTTCTACTATGGAAATTTTAATTTGGTAATATTTATATTAACATACATTGCTGTTTTTTTTTAAATCAAGTTTATGTATCTGGGTTTTAAGGTCCTTTAGAGTATTTTAAGTTATTTAAAAACCTAAACTCCCATACATAGGGCTTCCTATCTTTTATTTATTGTTCCGATTTTTTGTTTCATTGTTTTTTGCGTCAGTTTTTTTTAGGCCCCTAGTAGTCCAGGCTAGATAGCAACCACCTAGCGGAAACGGTCATTTTAATATTTATTTTATTACTTCTAGAGACTGGCTCCAGCATCTGGCTGCCTCCTGAATCCTAAAATCAGCTCCAGGGCTTGGGTAGCCTGACTCTCTGGCAGCAGTACCTTAACTGATGCTTATTCTAGATCCCTTAGGCCTCCAGTACGAAAAATTGGCTTGCTGGATAGCCCTTTTTTGGCCTGCACTTCCTGAACTAATTTCTGTTCTGAAGGCCCTAAGGGAAGATCCTCCAGCAGTCATTGCATTGGTTGCTGGGGTGAGTTTATACAAAAGCAACACTTGGAGGTACTTCTGTACTTCCTTACTGGACCTTCATGTATAGGAGAACTCTGCGAACCACAGCACCACATCACCCTGCAGATCTGCAGTAGAAAAACACCAGAAGAAACTCATAATCCCCTCTGGACCAGTGAGGTAGTGATAGCTTTTATAAGTGCTGGCGGGCATCTTTTCTCATTGTGCAGAAGGTCGGATCCCTTCGACTCTTTTTTGATCAGTGTTAGTCCATCTAGTCAGTTTGTGCTGACCTGTTTCTGTGGTTAGTACTTCTTTGCTAGATTTGGAAGTTTCCGCCAGGGGCTATGACCTGCTAGGATCCTTTAGCCCAGTCTGTTCCCACCATCAAGGGCTCCAGGGAATACCAGGCTCTTAATTAGACTGCACGCCCTGGGAGAAAGCCTACTTGTAACAGAAGGATGTAAATGTAATTTTGGATAAAGCCAATGCACTTACATTAGATATAGATATATTATGTATTATTGTACAATTGATTAGATTTATATACTAATTTATTGTGTAATTTTAGAAAAATGACTTAAGGGGGCGCCAGAGAGAATTCCCGGGTGTGATGCTTTCACATCAAAAACTTAATTTCCTGGGTTTTAATGGCTCAGGGCATGCTGATGATTGTAGTGCTACAATCATCAGCATGCCCAAGGATGCAAAGTGAAAGACCTGGGTTGAAAACAACCCTGGACCTTTCACATTGCCTCCCTTCCTGGGTTGGACCTGGGAAAAACCCTTCTTTTTTCCTGGGTTGAAATCCCGGTTCTTTTGTCCCGGGTCTACCGGAAGTGACCCTTTCACATCACCAGGAAATATCCGGGATTTTGCAGAGACCCGGGTTTTTGGTGAAAATCCCGGGTATTTTGTGGTGATGTGAAAGGATTATAAGTCAGATTGCAAACAGAGAAAAAAGACAGTTGACCCACTGACTCTGCTCAAAGCAGTCCAATATGGGATCAAGAAAGTTCCCAAAATGGGATACCCCAGCGCTATATGTATTGTAATATAAAGATTCACCAATATTTGGAAATTATAACTTCTACTGAGCAGCAAGTATGTTAAAAAATAAACAATTTTATTAACAACATGTACGTCCTAAACGGACCTCACACCACACAATACAAACACTTAAAACAATAATGAGTCCGTGGGAGCAGTCTTATTTCAAAGGCATATAAGGCCTGCGTATTTATTGTGTGATGTGAGGTCCATTTAGGACGTACATGTTGTTAATAAAATTGTTTATTTTTTAACATACTTGCTGCTCAGTAGAAGTTATCATTTCCAAATATTGGTGAATCTTTATATTACAATACATATAGCGCTGGGGTATCCCATTTTGGGAATTTTCTTTGTCTTTTTTAATTTGGAGAGGTAGGTAAATCTCTCCCTACCCTACAGCTGCTACCCATTCAAATCCAGATTTAAACCTACCTGACGCACTTTTTCAGTGCTTCCCCCTTTCCACTAATATAGTGCACTCATATTCACACTTATATTTTTTATTTCAATCATTTAAAAACAATGATAAAAATTTAATACAAAAAGAAAAGAGAAAAAAGCAAAAAAACATGCATTAAAAATAACACTCGACAGTCTTCCTGATAAATTATAATAATGGGCCGGATTCACACATAAGTGTGTGATCCGTAGGTGCTGATACACATGTATTTTACCTCCCCCTGCCCACCATGCATACAACCTGGATCCTGATCTGTGCTGGTAGCCTATACTGCATGCATGCACAGTATTGTAATGCGAACACAGATCCTGTCCATAATGTCCAAGATCTAATCATAGTGTCAATCTATCACAGCTATGCAAATGATTAGATAATGAGCTAATTCTGTTTGCACAAAGTAATCAGCAAAGAACAAATAAAAAGTTAAATTCTAAGACAGAATATTAGACTAAAACGCAAACATAATAAGGAAAAGATTGGCAACCTTTCTGGCAGGTACAGAGAATCAAGCAGTGTAAATAGTATAAATGGTGCTGAACTATAGCTACATCTTTCCTATAGAGCAGTAGGTGGTAATTAGCATACCTGTCGAAAGAGCATAGTGTTTTTTTGGGGGTGTTTTTGTTCCTACAGTATTATTAACCTCAATAACATTAATTTCCACTCATATCCAGTCTTTTTTGAACACTTAACAGCTCACAATATTATTTTTTTATCCAGTTTAGGCCAAAAGGTTGATTGATTTTTAAATGGAAAAATCGCCATGCTTTTCTGTTTAAAAGCACGGCGAGCGATTGTCCATTTAAAAATTGCCAAGCATCATTATATCCCTTATCATGCAGACGCATATAGTACTATAAGGCACAGCATGGCCATGTGTTTGTGGCCATGCTGAGCCTTATAGTACTATAAGCGTCAGCCTGATAAGGGGTAAAATGATGCAGAGTAATGTGTCAAATAAAAAAAAACAATTTAGGCTCTAAAAATGGGGTGCGTCTTATACAAGGGAGCGTCTTATACATGGGGAATTACGGTAATTATGGGCCAGATCCTGAGCTATGCACGCTAGCGATTTTACGCTAGCCGCTGGCGTAAAATCGTCAATTTGTATGTACTGCACATGCACGCGGAAGATGTTACGCAACGCAACTCTGATTGTACCTAACTTCATAGTAAATATGAATAAAAGGGCATGTCTTCCATACGACACCTGGAATTACACTGTGTAGGCGGAGGGAGGTATTTAAATGGTACAGTATGGGCCGGGCTTACGTACAACAATGAATTACGTACGTTCGTACTTACGCTTGGAAAAGTTAAAATAGGGTTTGCAAACTCTGTGCAGGAGGCTGCCACTACTGGGAGTGGCACCTCTGGAGGGCTGGAGAGCGGGCATGACGTGGGAGCGCAGCTGTAAGACGGCCCCTGATACCATAAGCGTGGTGGCGTCTGCCGCCAAGTGTGACAGTTGCTACTTTTTCCCGTGTGTATTTTTTGGAAATCTTCTTTCCGAAATAGGGACATCCGAAAGTTCCTTTTCGGATGTTCCTATTTTAAATAGTCCCCGCTTTAGAATTTTTTGTTCAGAATAGGTGAGTATGCCGATCGGCATACACACCCATTCCTATTCGGAAATACCGTCGTCGTCGATATCCCGCCGCCGCGCCGCTACCGCCGGACTGCTGGACCGCATTGAAAGGTGAGTAACCTTAGGGAGGGTTAGGGTCAGGCTGCAGGAGAGAGAGGGTTAGGGTTAGGCTGTAAGAGAGGGAAGGTTAGGGTCAGTCTGCGGGAGATGAATGGTTAGGGTCAGGCTGCAGGGAAGGGAGAATTAGGGTCAGGCTGCGAGAGATGGTAGGTTAGGGTCAGGCTGCCAGGAAGGGAGGCTTAAGGTAAGGCTGCAGGGAAGGGAGGACTAGGGTTAGGCAGAGGCGTTTTAAGAAGTGAGGGGGCCTTTGTGCAGGATTTGCACATGCCTCCCCCCCCCTTTCCTGAGACCGGACTGTCCTGAATCGAGGGCAGAAAAGGGGTGGGGCTTACAGCGCCCTTAGGCCCGCCCCCTTTTTGGCCTGCAAATCGGGACAGTCCGACAGCAGGGGAAGGGGACTAATTTGGCAGCTATTTCTTCCCTCCGGAAGATTTAGAGGAAAGAAATAGATGCTGAATGGCCCCCCTTACCCTGCCAACCCAGGGTGCAGGATGCATTCCACAGGGCCCCCTGTTCTGAGAGGCCCATGTGCACTGCACACCCTGCACCCATTATAGATATACCTATGGGGTTAGGGTTATGAGAGGGGAGGGTTAGGGTTAAAATTAGGGAAAGGAGTGGTGGACTTTTTTTTCTTACCTTTCGGAGCACCGAAAGCTCAGTGATCCATGGATCGATTGCTATGCCTCAGTGAGGCATATGCAATAGAAATCCCAGCCAATTCGAAACTGGCTGGTAGGAAACGGCCCAATCGAAATAGGGCCGTTCTAAGCGGGGACCCGCACCCTTTTAGGATCGGAGTAACTGAGCATGAGTAGTAACTTTTTTTCCGCAAGTTACATAGGATTTAGACACTGAAGTCCATCAGGCACGGAATTTAAAATCGTACTTAGTGACACGTACGGAGGGGTGTGGTTTTCTTCCCTATGTGCGAAGTTACTTGAAAGTGGGCAGGGGGGCATTTAAATGGCCTTTTGAGGGCGTGTTTAGTAATGTAGGCACATACCTAAGCAACTTAGGCACGTAAATACACCCGTAAAGATAAGCTTGCCCTATGGAGTCGTAAGTCACCAAAAATCCATCCGTGCAAGGGGAGTGTAATGGGTGTTGCCTTGCAACGTACGTGCGTATATTTGCGTACTTATCACACACGTATCTGTGAATCCAGACCCATATTAGGTGTACTCCCCCACCTGTGCCTGCAGATTCATGGCATTCCTCTGCAAGTTTATCTTTGTGCATTGTATTGATATCCGAAAAACGCTTTTTGCATTTGGCCTCTGTTCTCTTGTATGGCTCAACAGCATTAACTGCGGAGACCCTTTTGGACCACAAAAGGGGTTTTCTTTGGAAAAGAGATATAGAAGCATGCTCACCCAGAATTTTCTCATAATGCATATTATGCGTTGAATTAACACACAGTTTTCAACATGAGAAAAGTGGATGTTTCGGACGGATTTTATTTTACCAACATCAGATTCAGCATGCTCCTCGCGGGCACTATCCCTGTCCTCTGACATTAGCAGATTACCACTAGATGAATTGAACCTACGTGGGTAAATATAGACAAAAAAAACCCTTCAAAAATACGTCACTCACAAATTCTGAAAGCACCAGAAAACCTACATATCCAACAAACATAGCTGTCACTCACAAATTCTAAAAGCATTAGAAAAACTATAAATGGAATACTGAACACAGCAAAGGGAGGAACTAACATAAACAATCGATTGCGGCCAGGGCTTACAACAGTCAGCTTTTAGTTAAAGTGTGTTGCAGAACAATCTATAACAAGGGCAAATTTGATTGGTGTGTTTAAGGGGGGGAAGTATTAGGTCAGATAATCTACTTTATAAATTGTTGCCAGTGTGACAACATGCTTTAATAAAGAGATTTAAAAAAAAAAAAAATTGTTGCCAGTGTAAAAAATTTGTTTCCTTCACTCTCTCCCTCACCATTTATAGGATGTATTTTCTAATATGTAATTTTCCATTTCAGACGGGGCATAGGTTGGCGGTAGTGGTAGTGTGTCTCCATTAAAAATTGGCACAGAAAATATGCGGGAGAAATATCTGGTGAAAAGCCAGATTGCTTGTCCCTTGACTGGGTCCTGGTCTGTGTCTTCCGACAAGATGAGGAGTGCAAGTGAAAAGGTGGAGCCTGGGGTCTTGGTCGGGGGTGTGGCTTTTTTGAGGGGGCCTGTGTTGACAAAAAACTTTTGTCGCTTTAAGAATCCTGAGGTGACACTCACCTGCTATTGCTACTTATCTCAACCCTAAAGTCTGAAAGCATTACAAATACTACATAAGGGGATACAAAGCCTAACATATTAACAAAAGAACAGGCCAGACATAATAATAGTACTTACAAGCAATGCAGCAGAGTAACTTCCACAAACACTGTTCAAAATTGCTCCTCCAAAACTGTCAGCATACACCAAACTTCATCAAAAGGATGTTACTCTAAAACAGTAAGTCACTTGCATTATATAGTGTAGGGCAGGGTTGCCGCCTTTTTTAGAGCTACCCTCCGGGAGGACCCAGAGGGAAGCCACGGATTTCTGCAAGGGGGCAGGGCTTAATGATGCGATTTATACAAATCGTGTCATTAAGCCCCACCCCTGTCAGACACTCCTGTGATCTCCAGCATTTCAGGGGATGGACAGGGCTTGATGACGTCATCAAGCCCCGCACATCCCTAATAACGCTAGGGATTAGTATAGTAATTGATGGCTTGTGGGAGCTTTGCCGGCTCTCCCGGGATACCAGGAGACCTGCCCAAGTTTCAGGAGTCTCCCGGATATTTTGCAGCGATTAAGTACAATTTGAGGGTGATTTAAAATCGTCATCATAAATCGCCCTTTGCAAAATACAGCAATTTTGATATAGTGTGGTCAAACAATACCGAAATTGTGACAAATAAGGTGATAAGGTTGATTGACTGTCCTAATACCTTCTCACAATATGTTGATGATTTGTTACTGTTTTCAGATTCACTGGAATCCTCCTTAACTATACAATAAACAGATGTTGTTTCATTCTCAGAAAACAGAACACAGGGTTGCTAAGGACAAACTATAGCCATGTCAGAAGAAATTGTATACTTGGGATATTGTCTAATCCAGAATTTCTGGGGCCTGGGACACACCAGTCAGGCCATGCCCCCATGTGACATCATTGGTGACGTCACGTGGGCGGGCCCCCGCAGACCTGCACTACCATCTGGCCGGTGCAAAGGGAAATTCTTCCCTGCATGGAAATAGTGGCGGGCCACCATCAGCTGTGGGCCCAGGACAATAGTCCCGACTGACTGCCCCCCCATTTCCTGATGGCGGTCCTGAATCCAGAGTCTGCAAAATGTGACAACAGGCAATTTTAGACATGCCTCAGAACCAATAGCAAGTGTTACTGTAGATAATGGATTCCAGAGGGTAAATTTACTAAGGTGTGATTTTGGCTGCAATTATAAATCGCCAAATCGTTGGATTTGCTAAGGGGTGTATTTTGCTGTCAATTTTTTATCAACAGCAATGTCTGGTGATTTTTGAAACATTAATTTGTTGTTTCTTAAAAAATTTTAATTAAAAAAAAAAAGCATTCAACGGAATGCTATTAACTCTTAGCATGCTGACGCATTTAGTACTATGAGGCACATGCTCATGTATTACAGTGCATGCTGTGCCCTTTAATACCATAAGCGGCAGCATGCCATGAGTTAATGGCATGCCGCCGCATACATAATGGTCCAGATCCAGACCTATGCACTGTTGAGAAAAGGTGTTACCCGAAATGTGATAAGTGACCTGCAATGATAGGCGCCAGTCTGAATCTCCTTCCTCCGGTTGTTGCTGCAAATACGATCATGGGCATTAGACCAAGCTCCCCGACGTATCGGACGTATCGGACGTTTTGGCAGTGCTCCCCACAGACCGCATTATTCCATTGCTCACAATGGGGTATGGACTTTCCTCTCTGGGTTGACCTCCTCTTGTTGTTATATTGTTGGTTATTTTACTTCTTTTATTGATGTTTTACTATTGATTTTAGTAAATCTATTAAAATTTATCCTTTGTAGCTTTGGGTCTCATTAATACATGTGGATTTTTAATTGACTGCATATTTGGCTTAACAGTGTCTCCTCTCTTTCTTCTATGGTGTGGATACCCATGAAAGTTTATTAAGGAGATTTATACAGTTCAGAACATACATGGATTATCGCAGACTATGAACTCTTTAACTGTTTAACCTGTATGCCACTTTTAAAAGCAGCATACAGGTCCCATTTAAAGAAATATTTGGCCAATCTGAATGTATAATTTTCATGTAATGTTACGTTAAAGCACAGATATGCATGGAATGGGATTGTATTGGACATACATTACTGTGGAATGATAAAATACAAACTGTCATCCAGTTATTTTCATTACTTGCATTGTGATTGTGTAATGAGGCTACAGTATTGCCACATCTACTATAATGTAAATATAATAGTTGATTGAGATGGCATTGACAGCTTATGTTATCAAATAAAGTTGGTGAGATCTTTACTTATCAATCTATGACTGTCTCTACTGAATAACTTGATTTAAGTAAGTTACAGTTGCATAACACCGATATTGCATCCTTTCTACCCGTCTTTATATTTGATCCGATGATCTATTTATTTCAATATTAATTCACTAATTCATAGCAATGTCATGTGAAGGGGCGTGTTAAGAAGTGAGGGGGCCCTTGTGCAGGATTTGTACATGGGGCCCCCCTCTTACCAGAGACAGGACTGTACCGATTTGCGGACCTCAAAAGGGGTGGAGCCTAACAGCACTGTAACCCCGCGCCTTTTGGCCGCGACTAGGGACAGTCTCACTGCAGGGGAAAGGGAGCTCATTTGGCATCTATTTCTTCCCTCCAGAAGATCTTAGAGGGAAGAAATAGATGCCAAATGCACCCCCCCCTTCCCCTGCCAACCCTGGGTGCAGAATGCATGCCACAGGGCCCCCTGCTCTGAGGGGCCCGTGTGCCCATTATAGATACGCCTTTGATCATGTGTATCCCCATTTGGAAGATCTGTCTTTTTTCCTTGATCTCTCTTCTTTCCCCGACAGTACTGTGCAATAAGATGCCCAACATGCATAAAAATTGAATTCATTTACACATTGCAACATGGTTTATTCTAGCTGCAGATTTGCATTCAGCCTCTATTTGTTACACTACTGACTTAGTTGCTGTAATATAATTTCATACATGCTGGTTATATAATAGATGACAGGATGACTATATTCACCTTTGTACCAGGTGTTGATGACTATATTCACCTTTGGAAAAATTGCTGAAAGAAAAACCTGGATTCATTCCTTCCATTGTAGGAGGGTGACCAAACTAGAAAAAGAAAAGTGTTGCACAAAACAAATCGCATCCCAGCTTGAGAGATTGTTTAAAGGGACCTAGTAAAAATGGACGCTACTTATAGGCCACTACTTTTATCTTCACTATTACCATAGGTTCTTGTACAGCAGTGTGGAAGGTGTATTACCATTTACATATAGTGATGCATAGTACATTGCTCAAGGTAAAAGAAATAGATGTTAGACACACCTATTGCATGACCTATATCAGTGCCTGCTGAGTAGTTTGAATCTCTACTAATTTCTTGTACTCTTCTATTTTATTTACTGCTTCACTTTTGGACTTAATGAAGTACATGAATTATTCTTGTGGCATCATCAATAAGTGTCATGAAATACTTGTACTTATAAATTACACTTCCACTGGACCACACGTGTCATGTACACCAGAACTAGGGGTACTTCTGCTGGCCTTGCAGTATTACTCACAGTAATCTCTGTCACCATCTCATCAACTAACTTCTGGACATTATCATACCCCAGGTGTCCTAGCTGTTTATGCCACAACTCTAAGGACTGGTTACTATAAGAGGCCACCATCGCACAATATGCCTCTATATCAAGGGCGCATAGTTGGTTGCATTGTGTTGCTGTCACAATTACAGTCCTCTTACTATGAGAATGGGGAACCGGGTATGGAGTCTAACTACTTGCCAGGATTTCACTAGAGTCCATGATTGTGGGGATGGATTTGGCTGCAGAACAGTAGCAGGTCACGGCCCCAGTTTCCACTCTCAATGGTAACCTGATACAACAAGGCCCTTGACCAGTGTGAGACCCAGGGAAACTCAAAAATACACAGACCCTAAAAACTGAAGGGAAAGCGCTGGTACTGATGAGAGGAACAGATACTCCCAGACTCTCAGTGAGTGAGAAGATAATACTGCTCATAGACTGAGACAGAACACCCCTGGAAAATACTACTAGGTGGAGTAGATGGTAACATTAGAGAACACACATGCAAGTCAAACTGCAAGGAAATGGTAAACCCTGAGACCCAGTGCAAGTAGATGATACACTTGAGAACAGGTTCCGTTCTCCAGAATGAAAATCACATCTCCAAAATAAGCTGTCATCTGTCCTTATTTTAAAAAAAATATACCTAATTAGAAGTTTTACTAATGAATGGGTAAGTATGCCAAATTTATTTTTCAGCAACTTACCCATTAATTGGCTTTCCAAAACCCAGTGCAGGACCCCAGCACACCCTACAAAACACCTGTGGCACCAAACCGGAGATTAGTGTATAAGGGTTTTAGAGTTAAGCTGCAGGGATGGGAGTCTTAGGGTCAGGCTGTGAGGAAAGGAGTCTTAGGTTGCAGGGAAGAGAGGGTTAGGGTAATGGAAGGGTGAGGGTGAGGATAAAGGTTGGGGTTGGCGAAATACTCACCAGTTGCCACTGCAGATTCGTGCTGGGGATCTTCAAATCCCTCTCCTCAGTGGGGCAGGAGCAATCAATTGCGGGGACACTTCGAAAATAGCTGGTAGAAAACATCCCTTTCACAAAAGGGCCATTCTCACCATTGACCCACACCACTCAAACATACACTCAAGAAAACTACAGAGAGATGGGAAAGCCCTGAGAAACAGTGCAAGTAGATGGTATGCTCAAGCACACAAACAAGATAACTGCAGGGTATCACCATCAACCAACTTCTGGACAGTGTCATACCCCAGATGTCCAAGCCATTTATGCCACAGCTCCATAAACTTTTTACTGTCAGAGGCCGCCAACACTCCTCTGTGTCAAGGGCGTATAGGTGGTTGCTCTGGGTTGTGTTATGGTGATACCACCAACTGAGACTCAAAGTCTGACTAGGAGTCAGAGCTTCACTAGAGCCCTTTATGAAGGGGATAGTTTGGGATGCTGGCTAGTAGCAGGTCATGGCCCTCAGTGTCCACTTTCAAAGGTAACCTCATAAACCAAGGATCTTGACCAGTAGAAGACCCAATCACTCTTACCAGAGAAACTCAGAACAACACTGATGTACACCAGGGAGCAGGGGATAGAGCACAGTGAGAGGTTGAGAGGGAGCCACTAGGTGGGGATGGGGTAAAAGGGTAGCAGAGGGGGACAAGAGGGTATGAAGTGAGGGGGGAATAGTGGAGCAAGGAACAACACTAGGATGGAGGGCCCTGCTCATGTGAGCTAACACCCTATGTGGGAGGGAAGAACTTACAGAAAACATAAGGGTGGGGAAGGAAGCGGACTGCTGGTCTAAGCGGAGGAGAGGGGAAAGGAAGAAAAGGGATAGGTGAAGGATGCAGTGAAGATGTTAAGTGGAGGAGGGGTAGGCAAGCCTGAACAGGTGCGTTTTGAGTGAACGCTTGAAGACCTGCAATGTGGGGGAGAGTCATTCCAGTGCAGAGGTGCAGCACGGGAGAAGTCCTGGATACGGGCGTGAGATGTGGAGATCAGTAAAGACGTCAGACAGCATTGGTTAGCAGAATGGAGAGGACGGGAAGGGGTGTGCATGTTGATGAGTGAAAAGAGGTAGGAGGCAGGGAGCAGTGGATGAGGAGATGGCCTTAAAGGTGAGGGTAAGGAGTTTAAAGAGAGGTCTGAAGCAGACAGGAAGCAAGTGGAGTGTTTGACATAAAGGAGAGGTCGAGGTAGAGCAGAGTGAGGAGAAGAAGATGAGCCTGGAAGCAGCATTGAGTGTAGATTGAAGAGGTGCAAGATGGGTGAGCAGGATACCTATGAGGAGGAGGTTACAGTAGTCGAGACGTGATATGACTAAAGAGTGGATGAGAGTTTTAGTAGTTTCATTGGTGAGGAAGGGACGGATGTGTGCAATTTTGCGTAGGTGGAAACGACAAGAATGAGAAAGGGCATGGATGTGTGGTATATAGGAACGTGAGGAGTCAAGGATGACACCTAGGCAGCAAACTTGAGGGGATGAGGAGACTGAGGTATCACCAATGGTTGTTGTGATGGAGGGCGGGGAGGAAATCCTAGGAGGAGGAAAAATAATAATTTCTGTTTTCTCCATATTTAGCTTGAGGAAGCGTTTGGCCATCCATGGGGATAGGGATGCAAAGCACTCGGAAATCTTAGACAGAAGAGAGGGGTTGAAGTCAGGGGAGGAGGGGTAAAGTTGAGTGTCTTCAGTGCAGAGGTGGTAGTTGAAACCAAAGGTGCTGATGAGGTTATCCAATGAGGAGTTGTAAAGGGAGAAGAGGAGTGGGCCAAGGACAGAGCCCTGGGGGACACCAATAGGGAGTGGAGAGGAAGGGGAGGATGAGCTAGGGGTGGAAACAGAGAAGGTGCAGTCAGAGAGTTATGAGGAAAACCAGGAGAGAGCAGCGTCAGTGAGACCAAAAGAGCGTAGGGTTTGAAGCAGAAGAGGATGGTCAACGGTGTCAAAAGCAGCTGACAGATCAAGAAGGATGAGGATGGAGTAGTGGCCCTTGGATTTGGCAGATAACAGATCATTGGTCATTTTGGTAAGGGTAGTCTCAGTGGAATGGAGGGACCGAAAACCAGATTGGAGGGGGTCCAGGAGAGAGTTGTCAGTAAGGCTGATGATATTTTGGTAGACTAAGTGCTCAAGGATTTTGGAGGCGAAGGGGAGAAGGGATATAGGTCGGTAGCTGTAGGGGAATGTAGGGTCCAGATTAGGTTTTTTGAGAATGGGAGAGGCAAGGGCATGCTTAAAAGAGGAAAGATACCAGATGAGAGTGAAACATTGAAAAGGTGGGCTAGATGGGAGCAGGCAGAGGGAGAGAGGTGTTTGAAAAGGTGTGAGGGAATATTGTCCACAGGGCAGGTTGAGGGTGGTGAGGATATTAATAGGGAGTGAATTTCATCACTTGTTGTAGGATGGAAAGAAGAAAACTCATGATAATTGCATAGAAGGGGGGTGGAGAGTTGGGGAGAGATAAGGGAAGCAGGGTGGAGGAGATGTAATTTCTGATAGAAATAATTTTGGATGAGAAGTAGAAGGCAAAGTTGGAAGCAGCGATAGAGGGTGGGATGGAAGGTGTGGGCGGGGAGAGGAGAGTGTTAAAGGTGACAAAGAGGCGAATGGGGTTGATGCCTGGGAGATGATGAGAGATTTGAAGAAAATTTGCTTGGCTTGGGCAAGGGCAGAGCAGTAAGAGGAAAGGATAAATTTAAAGGATAAATTTAAAGTGGAGGAAGTCAGCAAGGGAGTGAGATTTGCGCCAGAGGCGCTCGGCGGTGCAGGAGCATTGTTTGAGGAAGCGAATGACCTGAGAGTGCCATGGCTGGGGGTTAGAGTAGTGAAGGGAGATAGAGGAAGGGGGACAGGCAGAGTCAAGGGCATTGGAGAGGGTGGTATTGTAGAAGGAGGAGGCTTGGTTGGGACAGGAGAGAGAGGTAATGGGGGAGAGGAGGTGGTCAAGGGAGGAGGAAAAGGTGGGGATGTCGAGGGTGCTGATGTTCTGTCTGGTGAGAACGCGTTTGGGTTCAGGCTTTTGTTCTGTCTGGTGAGAACGCGTTTGGCTCCAGTACATCTATGCCTATACCTATTCATCATCTCTCCATTCTCATCATCCCCCTTCCCTCCAGCATCTTCCTATTCTCATCATCCCCTCCCCCTACTCATCCTCTTTATCATTTCTCTATCCCCATCATCAGCTCCTCCTCCCCATTCACCTTATCATCTGCCCCTCCCCACCATCTCCCTCCTCCTCTACATCTCCAGCTCACCAGTATTTTTATCATGTCTTTCCAGTCCCCCCAGTCCCCCCAGGATCCCCATCATGTGTCTCCAGTCCCTCCCAGGTTCCCCATCATGTCTTCCCAGCCAACTAATATCCCCCATCATGTGCCTCCAGCTCCCCAGTATTACCATCATGTCCCACCAAGTACGCCCATCATATGGCTCCAACCTCCTCACCATTACTCCCATCATGTGTCTCCATACTCCCATCGTGTGCCTCCAGCCCCCCCAGTACTTCCATCATGTGTTACCAGCTCCCCAGTACTCCCATCATATGTCAACAGCTCCCCCAGTACTATCATCATGTGCCACCCACCCCTCAAGTACTCCCATCATATGCCACCAGCTTCCCCCAGTACTCCCATCATGTTCCACCAGTCTCCCCCCAGTACTCCCATTATGTTCCACACTCCATGCTCATACAGGAAGTTCCGCACCGCAATCTCTACCGCTTACAAGGGTATCCCCATTGCCTCCCCCATCCCCCATCTCCGGGCCTGGTGCCGACCCTTCATATTTTTTGGGGTGGGGCGAGATGCCCCCTCGCTCCCCCCCCCCAGTTCAGATGCCTATGATTCTAAAGCTACAACTAAAAACCCTGGCAGAATTGCTGTTACTACTTTCTGATAATTGGACCAGATTCAGATTTAGCCCCACAACCCACCCCTATTTTAGTAGCCTTAAGTGTACTATAGGCTACTTTATTATATCTCAAACAAACAACAAAATATCCAGCGCCCAATCACAAAACAAAAACCCAATTAGACAGGTATTAGAGGCTGATTTCTTCAAATACAGGTCTGGAGCCTGTTACCAAAAAAACAATAAAACATAAAAAAGAGGATGAAAGCGCCAGTAATACTAATGGACGCCTTGAAACCAAACACACATTTTACTAAACAATATTAAAAACACACATAAATGGAAACTGCAATTGAGGGGAGGAGATGAAGTTATGCCTGCTTCAGCATTCCAAAAACATAGTTATTTATAGAGATGAAAAAAAACTCAATGAGCATAAAATTATCCAGACAACAGTGAGTTTCAAGAAGGAAGTTCACAAAGGACTGAGATGGTGAATGTCCATGAGCTTGGAGTGACCAACCTGGATGTATATGTGCAAAGGGGCTCCGTACTCACAATAAATCTCTGTGGTTGCTCCTCTTGATGGTAAATCAAATGGGATGTGAGCCACAAGTGGAAGTCCCAGGAGATGCTTGAAATCCACAGTGAACGGCACTATGCTGTGTTATATTAAGTGCCAATGCCAGGTGGCATGATCAGTCCAGATGTACTGGCTCAGACCGCATAGGAACGTCTATCTGGACACAACAGCTGGTGTCACAGACTTGCCGACCGCGTCGGTGTATGGTGGATGCTGTGTTAGCCAGATCCTTTAGCCGTGAGTGGAGCGTATAGGATGAAAAAACTTGTAGTGGTCACTCGGGTAGATAGCAGGCAATACAAACAAATGAACGTGGTTTCCTCAAAGATATTGATAGCAGTACTTAAAAAGCCATTACGCGTTTCATCGCTATGCTGCGATTTCATTTGAGCGTGTGTGTCTGTGTCAAAGGCACTGCTTTTATGCTGGGTTAATTGTTTCACAAGAGAAAACAACTGAAGGTGTTTCAAGCATCATACTTCAAGCTGCACAACACGTCTAATGCGGTGTGCAAATGTAATTGAATCAGGCCCTTAGAGTTGTGCTACAAAGCATCACCTCTTAATTCGTTCTCTCTACAGTTTTTTACTGTTACTTCTAACTTTGGATCAGCCCTAATGTCCCCACTCCAACAGATACTGGGAAGCAAAGGGAGATTGCGGTCACTTTTACTGCATTCTGAGGAGGACACATCACCTTCCCCCAACCTGGCTATATGGTGTAGGATTTGGATATAGAGGTGCAAGAGTTGGAATAGATATTATATATGCATTTAGAATTCATTGGTGAAATTAGTGTATATGGATAGGGTTGATAGGATGGTTATATTTTGAGGGGTGAATTGAGGTTATATTTAAATTTTATATACTAAAAGCTGTGTGTGTCATTTGTGCTATATTGTTACATTGTTTTTTGCAGGCTGTATATGGAACTGACTTTGTTACATAATTGTGAATATACTCTCTTATATATTTATGGCTGAATCGTGTCTGCATATTTTATGTTATATTTAGTGAACTCCATAGGTGTCATGATATTTAATGTTATATAAGGACATGAGAAGATTTGACATCTGAGCTAATTCTGAGCTCATTGGGGCTGATCCTGAGCTACACCCGCCGCAGTAGCTACGGCGGGCGTAAGCGTAAGATCGACTGAAAAGCCGATCTACGCATGCACTGGGCAGATGTTGCCTGGCGTAACTACGGCAATGCCCGATCTTTGATCCGTCCGTAGCACCAGCGTAGTAACACTGTAGGGGGCGTCCCCCAGCGTTACTACGCTGTTGTTAGTGTAGGGAGGCAGGGGGAGGGTAATGAGGCTGGGAGGGCGGCATTATTGTAACAAAGCCGCCGTCCCATCGTAGTTACCCTCACTTACGCCGGCTGAAGTTAAGGTAGCCTTCAGCTGGCGTAAGTGAGGGTAAGTACGCTTGGGGCAGGGGGAGTGTCATGGGGAGTCCACAATGTAATGCTGAGCATTAGTACGCTCAGCGTTACATCATAACTCTGGATGAGCCCCATTGTGAGAGACACTGATAAAAAATGTCTCTTATTATTCTGTGTCCCTATTTGCTCTTTATCACAATGCGTTTTTTTTTTTTGTATTGTTTTGTATTTTAGTTGCTGAACTTACATTGCAAACTCTCTGAAACGCACATTTTTCCTGTGGTTTCCTGTCGCTGCAACGCCAACTCAATGGCCCTGATCCAGACCTACGCACTAGCACCGATCATATTTACGCACATCGTAAATACAATGCACTCCCCGGACACTCCCCTTGGTCGCCCGTAATTTCACCTCCTTATGCTTGCCAAACACTATCTTAACTTTTCTTTGCGTAAGTACGTCCGATCATAATTACGCGATGTTCGTAAGCACGCCCATACTGTACGATTTAAATCCATCCCCCCACCTCCATTTCGTAACTGCATCATACTTACGGAAATCGTATTATAGGCACGCCCTTTTGTTCTTAATTGCGCAACTGTTACGGACAAACAAATTACCACTACGGTCAACTACGAGTTACGACAGGAAGTAGTCACTGTGGGCCTGATCCAGAGCTACGCCGATGCGCTGTGCTTACTAAAGCACAGCGTATCGGCGGTCACTTTCCCTGGCACTTCCCTCTGTGCACAGGAGCGTATAGCCGCTTACGCCGGCTGAACAGCCTCATTTACTTACCT
>WWET01002687.1:37389-61019 GCA_011038615.1 Limnodynastes dumerilii | reverse complement strand
GGGAGAGGCGGCAGGAGAGAGAGGAGCGCGTGTTGGAGACAGGAAGACAGGTAAGACAGGGTAGAGAAGCGGACTGGCAGCTAAGGAGTGAGTGGGAGGGCAGTGTGGTTCCTGGAGTGTTGGAATACCGCTGGACCACCAGGGTTTAACTGGCCGTAGGCTCTTTGGTTGTTTCTAGTCCTGCTCACTTATTTAAAAGGGCCACTGTGACCACAGGTTTTGTTCACATTGGCTAATTCCTCACCAAATTTTGGGCATAGTGGTTCATTTATTACTCCATATATTGATAAATAAATAGCTTGGTTGGTAATCTGAGGGGGAGCAACATTTAACAAAAAATAAGAAGTACAGTGCTCAGGCCTAATTACTAAAGTGCAGGTATTTTCTCCGTGCACCTGTGTTCTCTTTGACTAATTCCCTAGCCTGTGTCAGCGGGTTTTTTACCGTGTGCAGCCATATGCAGCATTAACTTCTCAAAGAGTTTTCCGAGTTGCGAAATCTAATTGGTGGTGACCAGGGCCTGGCCAGCATCTCCTAATATCTATACGTGTTGTAGGTTGGCGGCACCAGGCGTAAGTAGGAAATTGCCAATGCGGTAGTGCCTGGGCAATCTACTGCAGGAAACCGGCCTGGTTAGTTCCAGAGCTGCTAGGGGACATTGGTTTTTCTCCGCCTGGCAACCTAACTTAGTACCTGTTGATAACCGAGGAACATCCGCAGGACCTGGCAACCTGATCTGCACCATACTGCAGCGCTAAGGGAAATTACCATGCTGTTGTAAAAAGGGGTATAAGCACAGCATTAAGAAGTGTCAGACTAATCTGGTGAAAACCACTCAGAAGTTATATAGTGTCATACATCCCTGTTTCTTCGTAGTTTCGTGGGCCTTAAGCCTACCTAGTTAAAAGTTGAGTTTGTTTCATATACTGTTTATAGTGTGTTCAGTTGTGTGGTACGCTGATTGGTTCGTCTGCGAGAACTGTTTGTATAACTGATACCCGGCTGGGTTAGACTGTGTTCCTTTTTTTACAGGCAGGAGGAATTTCCGCGGCAGTAAGTGCTAGTGTCGGGTGCTGGTAAGTAAGACTGCGGGTGCTAAGCTCCGGTAGGGCCCCACTCTGGCGGAAAATGATGAGCCAGCGATCCAGAGGTGGTCAGCCGAGTACTCGATCCTTCCCAGTGCAGGCCAGAACAAATTGAGGTCTTCCCGATCAGGGTGAGTGAGGGAGTCTGCTCCTCATTCATGGAAACCTCCAACACATACATTCGGAGTATTTGGCCGTTTGGTTTTGTTGTTGCTTTTCCTTAGGCTAAGAGACTACTTCCGACCAGGAAAGAGAATGGGGTGTTGGCGATCTGGGCGACAGTCCCAGAGAATCGGAGAAGCCATCGAGTAATCTGAAGAGGTTTCATCTTAAGTGGTAAGTACCTGAGCGGCAATCTCTCTTCTTATTCTACAGAGCCAGACAAGTCAGTATTTCTTACATACAGTATATATTCAAAATGGTAAATTCAGTTTAATGTTTCTCTGGATTTCTGGTGTTCAGAGACCTCAAACTGCATTTTCAGCCAACTGAATTATCTTTTGCAATGTCCTTTTGTTAACATATTTTAATACTAGAGCAATGTAAACATGGTTACCATTAGTCAGATGATTTTTAAACTGTGCCATAAAACCCACTAATATGTAATAGCTTTCTGGTTTTTTTCATATTTAAACTAGTTAAATTAATGTTTTATTTATTTTATTTACATTCATATACGTCTTTTGCACAACTGCCTCCTGTAAAAACAATAATAATATATGTGTTGTGTAGTCATTTGCAAACAATATAAGCTAATTGCAACTAAGGTGTCATAAGTGGAGCTGTAGAAAAGTGTGATAGTGGCACTTTCAGCGCCAGACTGGCCCTATGGGAAATCTCCAGTGGGCACTGGTGCCTGCAATGGGGTGGAGCCTTCACTGCAAAGGGCTGAGGACCATGGAAGAGAGAGCCAGAAAGACATCAAAGGTAAGTTTATTAAGTTCTTAAAGAAAGTAGTTGCAGAATGGGGATTTGACAATTGGAAATAGAAGAGGCACAAAGGCTGGGTGGGCACACATAAAGAGGGGGCAATAACGCTGAATGGACACATAAAGAGGGGCAATAGTTCTAGCTGGATACAGGAGGGAAAATAAGAGACACAGAAGGAGGGGGCATATGACTGATTGAACACAGAAGGGGGGGCAATAAGGGTGGTTGGACAAACAGGAGAAAACAATAAGGCTGAATAGCCAAAAATAAAGAGGCGGCATTAAGGCTGACTGGAAACAGAAAAAGGGGCATTAAGGTTGACTAGTCACACACAAAGAATGGGAATAAAGGCTAACTGGACATACACATGGAAGGAAAAGCAACAACCTATGCAATAACCAAGAAATACCTATGGCTCTATTGAGTGAAAAGCAGCTGCAAGGGAGCTTTTGGTAAACTCCCATTAAAAGAAACTATATAAAAAGTGGTGCAATGCTATGAAAATTTAAACACATTCAATAATGTACTTTATGTTTATGACTAGGACAACAGACGGTAAACCTGAATTCACAAAGTTTAAACTTTAAAAATGTAAACAGCAATAATAAGACATTTCATAAAAAACACACATATGTATGTAGGTAGGTTTCTGTAGCTACAATTAATATATTATCTCAAGGTTATAGTTATGGCCAATGGGCCTGATCCAGAACAACGCCTCGGAGCGAATATACGCGTGGCTAAGATGTAAAATCGCTGCGCACCATAGAAAATACGCACATTAACGTAGCGTAATTGTGAACGTATGGGCCATTCACGTATGTGTCACGTGAATACTTACGTGTGGGCGTGCCAATTTTACGTTTCAACAAAATACGTCTGAAATACGTGAAGTAGGCGGGGGGTTGTATTTAAAGTGTACAGTATGGGCGTGCTTAGCTGCGTAAATTCGTTCAGCCCATACGTACGTGTGTGTATGACTGCGGTTACGTTGGAAAAAGTTAAGATAGGGTTTGGAAAGCGTATCTTGACAAAATACGTCCGTGCAAGGGGTGTGCCGAGGGGAGTGTAACGAATTTACGCGCATGAAAATATGCTCCGCGAATAAACGTACGGCAAACGTAGTTCTGGATCTACCCCAATGTTCAAATAAAAAGCAACATTAGATTGAAGTATTAGGCATCCAGCAAATATTGTAATCAATGATAATTTTAAATATTATGGTGATAGAGATGCGAGCATAAATGATGTACAGCAGTAGATCATTTCAATGAAGCTCAGATGAATCCATTCCCAATCCTGTGGAGAAAGAAATATATGAGAAAGTTTACCCAATACCACAGGATGAGTTTGTAAGAAATCAGTCATTTTGAGACCCTCTTCATGTGGCTTCGGATGTGAAGTGCATGTCGTGCTACAGTGTGGGTGGTCATCCCTGTCGCACTGAATGATGCACAAAAAATGGTAAAGTCCAAAGTTTCAAATTCTAAATAATGTGGTAAATGAAATCAGATATGTGGTATAAACCCTCTGTAGTATTAAAATTTTCATAGTGCTGCACCATTTTTTACACACAAGGAAGGGGGCAATACGGCTGGCTGGATGCACACAATGAAGGGGCAAAAAGGCTGGCTGGATATACACAGGGAAGAGGCAATAAGGATAACTGGACACACACACAAGGAAGGAGTAATAAGGCTTACTGGACACCCAAAAGGAACAGGTAGAAAGGCTGGCTGGTCATACACACACACACACAAGCAAGGGGCAGAAAGGCTGAGTGTGGAGACATACACAAGAAGAGAAGAGGAACAAGAAAGAAGGGGGATCTGGTGCTTCCGTGAAAATAGTCAAATATAATATCGTAGTTTTATTGACATGCATAAAGAAAATAAAATAAAATAAAATGCATATAAGCAAATAAAATGCATATTTTATTTTATTTTCTTCATGCATGTCAATAAAACTACGATATTATATTTCACTATTTTCACGGAAGCGCCAGATCCCCCTTCTTTCTTGTTCCTATTTATCAACTTGGGTTTATTTTGGGGAAACCCCAGGGAGGTCCACAGGCAGCATACCGTATTAGTGGAATATAGCAGCGCCATATATTGGATTTTGCCTTCCTACAAGAAGAGAAGAGATTGGATGGTTGTAGAGACACACACATGGAGGGGGGAGATTGCAAAGCTATAAAGACACACAAGAGGGCAATAAAGGATGACTGTAGAGAGACACACACACACACACAATGAGGGTGAGAATGGATGGCTGAAGAGACACACTCATGGAGGGGGAGATTGGATGACTTTTGAGAAACACAAGAAGGCAGGAAAGACTGACTGTAGAGAAACACACACACAAGGAGGGGGAGATTGGATGGCTGTAGAGACACACAAGAGGGTAGGAAAGACTGACTGTAGAGAAACACATACACAAGGAGGGGGAGATTGGGTGGCTGTAGAGACACACAAGAGGGTAGGAAAGACTGACTGTAGAGAAAAACACACACACAATACCTCATAAAGTTTTACTTTCAGACATTTCCCTTAATTGAATGTAGCTCAGTAAAATTATATTTTTCTATTCTATATATATCACATGGGTAGATTGAGACTATTACTTTTATATTATTAGTATTCTTCTGTTCATATGAATAAAGTTGCTATTTTGCTAGGCAATTAGCTTTTCCAGAAAAAATGTTCAATGAATTCATTTACAGAGTTTATGAAGGGTAAATATGTATGGGTAAGTAGCACATATGACTATAATAAATGAATATTTTATCTGTACTATCTGTTTTTCCACTTTAGTTAACTAATTGTTCAGCAATTTTATTATAATTCTCTTATTTACTGAATCATTTTTAATTTCAAAAGACACACTGTTGCCTACTTTGACAGTTTGGATTTAGGGTTCTTTGCAGGTGCTATATCTAACAAGAATCCTTACCATTTCCAAGTTAAGCTGTCTGTAAACAAATTTGTTGTAGAAATTTTCTGATGCTGGGTTTGTTGACATACCATAACTCATGCCACTATTGTGTGAAAAATCAGCACAATTGTTAGTAAACAAATTCAGACAGAAGAAAGCAAAGGTAAAGAGAGAAGCCAGTCAAAGAACCTCATTGCCAAGCATCAGGGAACTCTGTGGCACCAAAACCTATAGTGTTCACATCATTTTGCCAAGGGACAAAGCACAGTGCTGCCCTGGGCAGTATCAGTCTCTCTCTTTCACCTGCTATGTAATCTCCTCCTCAGGGCTTGAGTATACTTGGTCATTACATGGTTCCTTTGGTTCCTGTGTTCTGCTTATTCAGGCTCTGCTAGGTTTCTCTGTGAATATTGTCTCCAGCATTCCTATGGTTCCTTGAGGAGAGTATCTTCACAGTTCTAGGGTGTTCCCAAGTGGCATCTGTATCCTGTATCTCACTGTCCATTGTTTTCCCTGCAATCTCCCAATACCATCTGCATGCTATATCATATTATCCAGACTGATTTAAATAAAAGGCTGAGCAGAGGGCAATTGACAGCACCCTTGGAGGTGGCAGTCCGGAATAGGAAGAAGGTTAAAAGATTCATTTCCTGTGGGCTTCTGTGAATTGTGCATCTATTGTGGTCTCTTCTTTGTTGGAGAAGACAGTGGATTTCCTGTACTTGGAACTCATATAGTGAAAGATTTGGCACAGGTAAAAGAACTGCAGACGTAGTGTTAAAAATGTTATTCACATACATTTTTATATATTGAAAAACTTAAATATGAAGCTCAGCATAATGTGCTAATGCTATATGAAAACATATTAATAAAATAAATGAAACAGTTTTAGAAATCATTATATAATTATATTAATATATATATTAAGAAGATAGAACAATCGCGGTGCACCTCGGCTGGAGCAGTAAAAATTGTTTCTATGCCGATTTACCTCTTGCTTTTGGTACGCGGCCAGGACACAAGTCCTGACACTGTATTTTAATATTGGTTACTGATATTAAAGGTTAATCTGCACTATCAAGCGCCCCCTTTACTTCTTTTCTATAGCTATCTATTTGGGACTGTGCCTGGAACGGTTCACACGGAGGGGAGCTGCGGTCTGTTGCTTGTGATTTACAGGACAACTGGTCTAGTGCATTTAAAGAACTCTAACACATTGGACAATATAACTGACTTCACCTAAACAATTGAGCACACTCTGTTCTTGCATTGTTTAGATGTGTATCAAAAGCTGGTTTTACTTAGCACTGAAAGCAACCTGAGTATGAGAAGGAGGAAGAAGATGATGATGCCCCATCATTTCTGGGCCAAGCATTGGCTATTAAAACTAGAGTCGTTATCTCATATGCCCTTGCTCCGTGAAATCCGTGAGAACAATCTTGAGGATTTCAGGAATTTTCTCAGGATGGAGGATAAAAGTTTTGTTACTATTGTCTCTCCTCCAATACAATGGAAAGACACAAGTATGAGATAAGCCATTTACAGTGGAGAAGCGTCTGGTGTCCACATTAAGGTTCCTGGCTACTGAGAGGTCATTTAATCGTATTATTCAAGCACTGAAAAAAGAATTTATAAAGGTAATAAAAAATGCATATTTGAGAAAATATTTCCACTGCATTTCAAAATATATCAAATTTATTTTCTTAAATGATTTATTTATTTATTAACAGGTTTTTATATAGTGCCATCAGATTACGTAGCGCTTTACAATTTTACAATCATTGTAACAAGACATTGGGCCAGAGCTACGTACACAAGCGTTTTTAAGCTAGCCGCTGACATAAAATCAGCAATTTGTATATACTGCGCATGCGATTGGCAGATTTGCGCATCAGTGTAAATACGAATGAAAGGGCGTGTCTTCCATACGACACCCGTAATTACACTTTGGAGGCGGAGAGAGGCATTTAAATCGTACAGTATGGGCGGGGTTAGGCCGTTATGTACGTCAATGCATTAAGTATGTCACTACTTACACTTCGAAAAGTTAAGGTAGGGTTTGAGAAGCATAAATCGAGTAAAGTACATACGAGTGAAGGGAGTGCCTAGGGGTGTGCATAGTACTTACGATAGCGTAAATACACTATGCTAACAAACATAAAAACAATTAGGTCTGTATCTACCCCTTTATAATTAGACAAAAACTTAATAATTTATTAAAATACAAACATTAAAACATTCAATATAAAACATACAAACAAGATGAAAAAATTTAAACGACATGTGAAAACTATGGCCCTTATTCAGACCAGCGGATGTATTGTATATACATCCGGTGTTTACCGAAATGTGATACTGCGCATGTAGATTATGTAAAAAAATTACTACGCATGTGCAGTATCAAATTTATGTATATGCAATACGTCCAGTGGTCTGAATACGGGCCATTAAACCAAATCTTCTCTAGATTATAATAGTGTGAATTTTCAATAGGTGAAGGCGTTGAGAAAATGATGATTTTGGAGTTGAGGAAACAGCAGGTGATGAGTAGGGATAATGTGGGGGTACATATGGGTGATTTTAGTATGGTGACTTATATATGGGTTTGAAGGTGTGTTGCAGGGCAACTACAAGAGCACTGCTGGTTACACTGCTCCTTTCATCAATTTCACCTCTTCTCCCCTTGTAAAGCGCCTCATATATAATGAGCTCTTTTTCATAGCGGTGTCTCTCATCCATTTGCTGTAGTTTGGCAGCATTCATACCAATCCCATCATAGTGGTCCATTGTTCTTTCAAAACACTTCTGTGCTGTCTCCAGAAGTGATTTCGCCATAGACTCATAATCATTGTCTGTTGTGGAACGTGGCCTTTTTTTTTTCCCCTTGACATCACCACCTCCTGTCTCTGTTGGCCCGTAGACATAGTTGGTGTAGTTGCCATTGTGGGTGTTGGGGCAACATAGACACTGTCATTGATTGCCTGTGAACAGCATGGCTCGTCCATAAATACAATTGGCTGTAATACAAAAAAAAAACGAGGACATGTCATTTTTTATAAATGATTTATTAATACTGTTTTTGGTATATTTTTTTTCCTACAGTTTCCAACTGCAGAGGAATGGCTGCAAACAGCAGATAGAAAACATGTACGCATTACACCACCAAAAAACGGTGAATAATTTTTTTCATTATAAGGGGTTTTTATTAGCATCATTCTCATGGCAATTGTTAATGCGAAATATGATTTTATATTTGTGGATGTTGGTAAGAACAGAAGAGGTGCCCTGGAGCTGACAAAATTTCATGAGCACCTTAGGCGTGGCCAATTCAACCTACCCCCGACATCACAGACATAAAACAGACTAAACTTTGTTTTTGTTGTCTATGAGGCAAGGTTGTAATAGCGTGCTGTATACTGAGGGAATGTGCAATTCAAATGCCTGCAGAAGTGTCTGACACTGGAATATCCAGAGGAGTCAGAGCACTCGACAGAACTTGACCAGATGAGGCAAAACTGAATAGAAATAGCTATGTTGACTATTTTAATGGGGATGGTGATGTTCCATGCCAGAATGACATAGTTTAAAACCAAGCTAAATACATGTGTGGATGTTACAAATAAATATCTGTTAAAAAAATAAAAATTGCCTACCACATTAAATATTTCCCCGCTATAAATTGTACAACCTTATATAGCAACAACAGAGGCCCTACGTCTCCATAGACCACCTGTAACTTTCTGTGTGGAGTTCCGTGCCTATATATCCTCCATCCGTGCGTATCTTGATAATCGCGCCCACTTTCCTTCATTTAAATGCCTTCCCCCGCCTATTTTTATTTAAATTCTCCTGTGTGTATTTTTCCGTCGCATATCCCGAGGCATGTATCCACGTGCGATTCACAGGTCTGTCTGTATGGCACTTCCGCGCGTATCAGCAACTTAATTTGCATAAATAAAGTAAATAAATTATAATAAATAAATAAAACAGTTGAAACATACCTAAAAATACGCACAGAACTAGCCTGGAAAACGGATCTCTGAATACAGCCCAAAGTTTGTAAACCATCAAGTGTTACGCTACCCTTAGGAACCCAGGAAGCGGAGTCTAACCAGGGCCT
Organism: Limnodynastes dumerilii; assembly: GCA_011038615.1. Classification (NCBI taxonomy): domain Eukaryota; kingdom Metazoa; phylum Chordata; class Amphibia; order Anura; family Limnodynastidae; genus Limnodynastes; species Limnodynastes dumerilii. The sequence continues at coordinate 51,947 of WWET01002687.1, read as the reverse complement.
GGTCTTCGCTAGAGCTCTGAAGGTGTGGATAGTCTGGGCTGCAGGACACTCAGCAGGTCACGACCCCCAGCTGCGGATCTTTTAACTGACAGGATATACTGTATAATGATGCTGAGAGACAAAGATCACTTGATGCACAGAGAGTTCAGTGGTCGGGAGAGAGGTGTCTGACCACGAATGTAAAGGGAATGAGTGAGGATGGGGAACACCTCCGCTGGAGTGGATGGAATACAATAGTAAACATTCGAACCTGATAAATGTTTGGAACAAATATCAGTGAGCAGAGGCAGCCATTATGTCTACAGTGCCGAGCAAAGGGCACAGTATGGAGACTGGAGACTGTGACCACTCTATAAAGGGCTGACACTGCGGCACCAGTGGAGAAATGTCACAAAAGAAAGCAGAGAGTGGAAGAGCCATTTCGGGAGTTCAGAAATGGAGATGATGGTATGCTACTACGACAAGTGGGACTATGACTGTGTGTAGAAAGTGTACCCCAGTATGAACCTGAAAACGCAGAATTTTGAAGATGGTGATGGAAATCATACATTGAAAACTGAAAATTAAATACCATAAGCAACAAAATACAGAAGCGGTGGAAGGAAATCCGAAAATAACAGAAAATTCCGCCCAAAGTAAGTATATATATGAATGGTGTTCTTTTGCAGTGATAATTGGGATTTGGTAATAGCTTTTTCAATACTGTTTTTTCATTGAAGGACATTCAAACATGATACAGCAGCAACAGAATGACTCAAAGAACATGAAATTGTGGCCAGAGAACCTCCCAAGCTGAAAAATTAACTAATTTCTGTACAATAAAACTATATATCACCACTACCTGCGCTCCTATCCTATAAGCAGCAGTGTCCCCCCAAAAGCAAGGACGTTTTTCACTCCGTCCCTCTACACCTAGAACACCTAAGGCCTCTAGACACAATTTATGAAAGAAATCTATTCTGGGGTTATACAACAGCGCTTTTAAATTAGATAAACGGCTCACTCAGAGTCTCTGGTACGAAAATGTCCCGATACAGTCCTTCCTTCTTTTCCAAGGGATTTCTTCCTGCAGTAGGTTCTTGCTCCGATATATTCAGGTCCTCACTTCTCCGTCAATCCTCATGCGTGTAGAAGAAAATGGAGGGGATATAGTGTAATACGCACATATAATGTTCCCCCTCCTCTGATAGAATCCTACTCACACTTTTTCTGTCTTTACGCAGGATCTTTTTCTTTCCCTTCGTTCTCCTCTCCTCTCGGTGGTGTACTCCCAACGTCCGTATATAAGGGGGAAGAAATATACAATCGTGCAGTATGTTCTATTCAATACAAATCAGCAACAGGAACTCCATGAAGTTTATTTTAAACAGAATCTTCCAACTTTTTATTATCTTCAATTTTCCAACAGCATACAATAAAATCTTCATTAATCATTTTCTAAAAACGATCTACCACTATTTAAAGCCCACACCCACCACCACCTATACACCTTGAGAAAGACTTTGCTGTTGAAACGCATAGGCTGTGGGCTGGTGGTATACTGTTCTGCCTAACTCCAGTGGTAGTGAGTATTTTATTCGTTAGCAGCACTATTTTTGGGCCCATAATTGTGATGCTCATTAGCTCAGTTAAATGCTATGTCTGCCCTGGTATGTTAATAGCAGAATGAAAACAAGTAGATCGTTTTTAGAAAATGATTAATGAAGATTTTATTGTATGCTGTTGGAAAATTGAAGATAATAAAAAGTTGGAAGATTCTGTTTAAAATAAACTTCATGGAGTTCCTATTGAAGAAAGACATATATGTTATGTTATAAAACCAAGACAGGCTACAGGTGAGCAGCATAAACTGGGTAGGCGAGGGGTTGGTCCCGGTGCCTACAGGCTTCAGAAGGGTCCTTGTGTCCCAATCTTTCATTTCTTCCTGGGCTCTGCTTGCCGGCGAGGAAGGAGGAGACTGATTGCTTGGGAGAGACATCAGGGAGGGCCGCGGACTGAAGCAACGGAATTATATGCAAACCTGCAAGAGATAAAACTTGTGAGTAGTACTACTAGTGATGATTTGTATTGAATAGAACATACTGCACGATTGTATATTTCTTCCCCCTTATATACGGACGTTGGGAGTACACCACCGAGAGGAGAGGAGAACGAAGGGAAAGAAAAAGACCCTGCAGACGTGCTTAAGATAAAGACAGAAAAAGTGTGAGTAGGATTCTATCAGAGGAGGGGGAACATTATATGTGCGTATTACACTATATCCCCTCCATTTTCTTCTACACGCATGAGGATTGACGGAGAAGTGAGGACCTGAATATATCGGAGCAAGAACCTACTGCAGGAAGAAATCCCTTGGAAAAGAAGGAAGGACTGTATCGGGACATTTTCGTACCAGAGACTCTGAGTGAGCCGTTTATCTAATTTCTGTACAAGTGGCAGACATCAATTAAGGTAATGTGTTATTGGCTTTTGTACTTGATAATTAACAAAATGTTTTTCCTTTCTAGAAGGTGAATAATTTATGTTTGTGAAAGTGCTCAAAACATTTGACAGTGCTGGACACAGAACCTCCCAAGCTGGAACACACCATACTCGCTGTAAATAAACATTTCTTTTTTCACCCACAGAACCAATAGTAATATTTGATGACCCTGCCGACATCTACGTGCAAAAAACTGCAAAAGAAATGATGTTATTGCTTAGGGAATGTGTGGCAACATGCTATATACTAAACAAAAAATCCATGATGTTCATGCCAAGATCTCTCTCATGCACAAGATGTGCAACTGACTTACTGAAATTTAAATGTGTGCCATCATTATGTTATTGCTTTATGTTATTGTTTTCACCAAAAAAGTAAATTCTATATTTACAGTTCCATTACAGTTCATATTTTTTGGGGACTCCATGTTACACTACAAAAGGTTTTGTTTTATTTGTATTTGCTCTTAGGTCCAATATCCAAAAAAGGTAATTTTACAGAGATATTAAAAAAAAAAAAAAAACTTTCTATAATTTATTATACTTCTGTCATTCTTTCATATATTTCAAATGCACAGCAAAGTTCTTTTTATAGCATACTGTCTTTATTGCATCACCACTTTTCATGTGAGGATGTCCTTGGGATCATTTGGTAAACTTGGTATGCATCTTTGGCAAGTGGAAATATGACTGTGTGGAGGGAACATACATCCATAGGCGTATCTATAATTGGTGCAGGGTGTGTAGTGCACACGGGCCTCTCAGAACAGGGGGCCCTGTGGCATTCATCCTACACTCCAGAGTGAACATATACCCAGAGTGAACATCCACATTTTGAGGTGGAACAATAATCAGTCAAATGTCAGCACTTGAGTCTATTGTCAGAAAAGGTTAAAGAATGTACAAAAAAGCACATAACTATAATCCTCATTTGTAGGGCAGGTGACATAGAACTCCGCAAACAGCATCATTTGTACATCCTGCATCAGTTTTCAAAGCCAAAATGATGCTTGTTTTAAAATACTATCCAAAGCTTGCACTGTTCTTTTAGGACAACACAAGAAGAATCAAAATTCAAACAGCTTCCATGGTACAATTTTACACACACTGCTTGCATAAAGTGAAAATGAGAGGAAATTCATATGTGGACACCTATATTGGATCATATTATCATATACATCACATACATTTATTATATGTCATATCAATCTAGAATTACTGCAGTTTTAAATGGCAGTCATATGTTAATTAAGCCGTTTCACCAAAAGGACATTAGGGTCCAAGGGTCCAGGAACAGGGTCCAAGGTTTATAGCACAAAGGACTTTCCCTATCAGAATCACTGCATGTGGTCTATACCTGAATACCAATCTGTAACTCCCCCAGCTCAATTCTGGTCCAATCAGTATTGAGGAAAAGTTTAGTGAGAGTAAGTCTTTTTTAGAAATTGTTAGTTGGAGTTGAAGTTGGAGGATGTAGAAGCTTACAGCTACATAGTCAGAAAGACCGTGTGGACATTTCTATAGAGATGGACATGATATAATTACTACATGTGATATAGTTGCTATAGTTTTAATGTATTTCTGTTATCTTTACATGTGTAATAAATTAATGTTAATCTTTGGGGACCTTATTAAAACTATCAGAGCAAATCTTTGATTTAAGCCTTCAACTCATAGAAGCGTCCAAAGTCTGTTCATGTCCATCATTGTCAAAGGAGGTCAGCTGAATGTGTTTCTTGTGCAATATACAGGAAGCTGCAGTTACGCGCTTTGAGACTTTACATAGTTACACCCATATGGTGTTTTGTTTCAGAAGAAAACATCCGTGACAATAACAAAAATATACGCATGTGAAAACCTTGGCAAATTGATTCACAGATGGTCCCGGAATCAGTTAACCACACTCCATTTATGGCAGTGCTAAGTGCGGATGTGCGTATATTTAGGTAAGGACAGAGTTGTAGACCTGTGAATTGTGTGTTTGGTATCTTAAGAGTGCTTATAATTCAAAGAACCGTAACTAAACGCCCTAATTGTTTTAAACAAGGCACTTAATTGCCCTGATCATAGTACATTGTTATTCTATTCGTTTAATGGCCCACTTTAACTGCTATAGTATATTATGTGTGTTCCTGAACATTAACCATTAATGGTTTTTGGAATATATATATTTTTTAAATTGAATATGTTTGCAAATGTAATGATTCTTCACTTTTACTAATGTGCCAAAATTATAACATTCAACATCAATGTTTATTTGTTTTTTGTTAATTAAAATTCAATACTAATATTTTTTTAAAAAAAACTTGTTTTCTAATGTAATAATGAAATTATACTTGTATTGTTATTCTAAAAACATTGTCAAACTAAGAATAATGATTTACTTTATTATCTTATGTTATGTCATTTATTCAATACTACTCACAAGTCAGGCGATATATGTTTTGTACTGAGGTGTTGGCTAACATGTTGTAATGAAGAAAATACACATACACAAAAATAATTAAAAAAAAAACATTTAATTTAAACAACAATACATCAAATATTGCATTAAAAGAAGTATAGTACCAAAAAAACCTTTTAAATGCAAAAGACAAAAATAACCTTACCTTTAGATGGTTAAAGGCTTACACAAAATTGCAAACCAACATTGGCTTAAATAGTTTATTATAGCCTTTATTTGTGTTAATAGAATGCACACATCCATGGATTAGAAACATGTAGCATGTGTGGGCTGTACTAAGAGAATATGCATGGCCTCACAGCAAATAAAGCGGTTCATCAACTTACAAGTAGTCGAGGGCTACCTTAACTTTTCCTGTGCGTATGTTAGTTTACGCAAGGTACTCCTACTTGTGAGTCAGTCCTAATTCTCTTGGCATGCTCATACTGTACATTAGTAGCCCGTGTGCAGCTCAGTCTTGTCCCTCTAGCCACGCATGCGGGACTTGTTCCGTGTCGATGCGTGCATCAGTCCTAAGTCAGATGTTTGTTTCTAAGAATCGGTCATGGCTTTTCCCATGCGTATTTTTGAGTTCTGGACATGTGCAGTTTAACTGTTTGTAAAAATACGCATGGACATTCAACACTTAGTTAACTTTAAATCAGGGCTGATATCTGAAATGAAAAACAATGCGATTATCTGCCATTGGTCTCTCAGAGAAGATTATCGTTTGTATTCAGTAAAAATTGGCACCACACACTTAAGCGATATTTCGTCTGTGATTATTGGGCCGGAAAAGGCCTTATCTGTGTGCAGTTTGCATGTTCTCCCCATGGGTTTGTGGGTTTCCTCCCATATGACAAAAAACATGCTAGTAGGTTAATTGGTTGCTAACAAGATTAACCCTAGTGTATGTGTGTGCTAGGGAGTGTGAGCCTGATCCAGACCTACGGCCGCCGTCGCTAGGACGGCGGGTGTAAACGTAAGATCGGCTGAAAAGCTGATCTGCGCATGCGCTGGGCAGATGTTGCCCGGCGTCACTACGGCAACGCCCGATCGTGGATCGGGCGTCCGTAGCATGAAAACATATAATAAAAATTCAGCCCAGACTGCGGCCATGACTGTCTATGGTGAAAGGGAGGAAGAGGTAAGAGAAAAATGTTACATCCAGGTTAGATTATAAGACAGAGTAATAGCCGCAGCGCATCAATGTATAGGGGCCCCTTTCCCCATCGTATTTACCCTCGCTTACGCCGGCTTAGGGTAGCCTTCAGCCGGCGTAAGGAACGGGCCATACGCCCGCACAGGGGGAGTATCGGTGAAAGTGAACGCCGATATGCTGTGCTTTAGTAAGCACAGCGCATCGGCGTAGGTCTGGATCAGGCCCTGTGACTCCAGGGAGGTGAGTGTGGTGGGTTCGGTGGGATGTTTGAGTAAGGATTGTTTCACAGGAAGGAAGGGCGGACTAGAGGGGTCATATTTATCTACAGAGCCAGGGTGCTGCATAGTTTGTATTTGGTCATCATATAGGCAGTGGCGTAACTAATGTGGGTTTTGTAGGGTTCGTGCCCTGGGCGCCGATGATGCCCATCTGATGGGAGCGCCATCAGTGCCATCAGGGTATGAGTCCTACAATACTCACACTTAGACACCAACCTGTCCTGTCCCGTGCTGTCACCGCTGAAGCTAGAGGTGCCGGCTGCAGTTCTTCAGTGTGATGCTGTGCGCGACCTCAGGTCAAGTCAGCGTCATCTAGAGCAGAGAGAGAGTGCCGCCGAGGAGTACAGCAGAAGAAGGTAAGGTAAGTAAAGGAGGGGGATTATTGTGACTCTGGGTGGATGAAGAGACATGAGGGGGATTATTTGGAGGCTGAGGGGAGACATGAGGGGGATTATTTGGAGACTGAGGGGAGACATGAGGGGGATTATTTGGAGGCTGGTGAGACAAGAGGGGGATTATTTGGAGGCTGAGAGGAGACATGAGGGGGATTATTTGGAGGCTGAGGGGAGACATGAGGGGGATTATTTGGAGGCTGGGGAGACGTGAGGGGGTTATTGGAAGCAGGAGACACATGAGAGGGATTACTGGGTGGTTGAAGAGACATGAGGGGGATTATTGAGAGGCTGAAGAGATGTGAGGGGGATTATTGGGAAGCTGAAGAGAAATGTGGGGGTTATTGTAAGCCGGAGAGCCATTATGGGATTTATTGGGAGGCTGGGGAGACATGGGGATTATTAGGAGGCTGAAGAGACATGAGGGAAATTATTGGGAGGCTGAAGAGACATGAGGGGGTTATTGGAAGCTGGAAAAACATGAGGGGGATTATTTGGAGGCTGAAGAGACATGAAGGGGTTATTGGAAGCTGGAGAGACATGATGGGGATTATTAGAAGATGGGGAGACATCAAGGGGATAATTGGAAACTGGGAGATGTGAGGGGGTTATTAGAAACCTGGAGACAACACATGGAGTATGTATTGAAAGGCCTGGGTGACAATTTCTATGGACACTGACAACATGGCTCTTGTGTACAAGCTGTTTTCTTGGGATGCCATGATTGCTGATGCCGTTTGGCCATCACTTCCTGATATCGACGGGCTTCTGACCGGCAGCTGTGATGCGGACATGTTTACATGCAGACTTGATTGACCCTAATATCAAAGCTTGCTACACTCCTGCCTACTTTTAATAATCCTTTTGACTAGGGTTACCACCTTTTCAACAAGAAATTCCCGGACACAGACCCCCCTCCTCGAAATAAACCTTGGAAACGACACATTTATTCTTGCTGTTTGAATTTAATTTTTTTTAACTTTGCTTCAACATTTATACAGTCTTACATATACAGTACATATACTCTACCCACATATTACTTCCCCACCGTAACCACATACTATAACCGCACATTACCCCCTCCCCACTCACATACTATAACCACACATTACCCCCTCCCACAAATACTATCACCGAACATTACCCCCTCCCCCAAATACTATAACCGCTCTTCAGTTGCACATCTTAAAACACATGTATCCTTAAGCCTGTGTATTGCTGCTTTTGACTAGGGTTACCACCTCCTTCAACAAGAAATTCCCAGACACAGAAGCAACACCACCTCCTCAGAATAAAACATGGAAACAACACATTTATTTTTGCTGTTTGAAAAATTTTTTTTTTCTTTTTTACTTTGCTTCAACATTTATACAGTCCTACATATACAGTACATATACTCTACCCACGCATTACCTCCCCACCGTGCCCACATACTATAACCACGTATTACCCCCCCGCACATACTATAACCGCACATTACCCACTCCCACAAATACTATAATCGCACATTATCCTCTCCCCTAAATACTATAACCGCACATTACCCCCACCCCAAATACTATAACCGCACATTACCCCAAATGCTATAACCGCACATTACCCCAAATACTATAACCGCACATTACCCCTACCCCACATACTATAACCGCACATTACCCCCTTCCTCACAAACTATAAATGCACATTACCCCTACATACTATAGCCGCAAATTACCCCCTCCCTCACATACTATAGCCACACATTACCCACTCCCTCACATACTATAACTGCACATAACCCCCCTGCCCACATACTATAAACGCACATTACCCCCTCCTCCACATACTATAGCCGCCAATAAACTTTTCTAAGTCTCTTACCTATTTGCCGTCTTATGCTCTCTTCATCCACACCCTCCGTCCTCCGCGGCGCCGCTGCTGCTTCTTAATGACGCTGACGTAACCATGTCAGCGTCACAATGTAACACTGCTGTGTTGCCATAACAACACGTACACAGTGCCTGGACGCAGCGGTCCGGGAATAATACTATTTCTATAGTTACATTACATTTCAGAGGAGGAAATGTAATGTAACTCTAGAAATAGTATTATTCCCAGACATTGTATAGTCCAGGAATGGGACTCCTCCGATCACCGGTCTCAATTACCGGACTGTGCAGAGTATTCCTGGACGGGTGGAAACCCTACTTGCGACTCTGAGAGTTCAAGCACCGCCGCTTTCTAAAATGGAAACTGCTGTAGATGGTCTGATAAAAAACATACCATCGTGCTGACAAACTATACCCGGCTGTGACTGGATGTGGTGTGCTGATTAGAAATTCATAACAGTGACAGTTTCTATTTAGACAACCTGTATTTAAACACTTTTATATTTTGAATAGGCTGTATTTAGACAATTCTATAGGCTCTATTTACAAATATCGTTTTTATATGATAAAGCCTGTTTTCGTGTGAAAACGGGCTTTATCATATAAAAAGGAAGAGTTAGCTATTTACAATTCTATCATTGATCGCATTAAACACTCTGGATCGCCAGCCCGCTCTAATGAATGCGGGCCGGTATTTACTAAGTGTCAGCGTGGAATTTAACAATCCGCGCCGACACGTTAAATATCGCCATCTGAAGATGAGGTTATGGTAAGTATTCCAGCGGCCTCCCAATATATCCCCCTTTTCTTACCCCTAATAGCTGTTATTGGGGGAGGAAGAGGGGGGTACATATCAGGAGACTGCTGGAATACAGTTATGTAAAAAAAAACATTCAAATCTAAGTTAAAAAAAATAACAAAAAAAATATATTAACTAGTTTTAATTAATTTTTATCTAATAAACATATTTAATGTAAAAAAAACACAAAAAAAACAGAGAACGAAGCTTTAAAACGTACCTGACCGGGCGCGCGTCGGTCTCTGATCCCGGCGCATGCGCAGTGAGCTTGCCTTTTTAGACTTGAAATTTTACAAAGTCCCAAAAGGCAGCTACTGCGCATGTGCCAGGACTCCACAGCCGAACGATGTCAGCCAAAGGCTCACTGACCATCGTGGGACCTCGCAGGAAGGGTAAGTATTAGTAAATACGTGCTCCGATCTTGTGAGGAGCAGCGAGCCTGGTTGCTAGCATTAGTGCTCAATGCGCTAATGATAGTAAATAGAGCCCTATATTTCAAATAGGTTTTATTTAGACACTCCTATATGTAGCAAGGGTGCCCTCAATTATACATCCTTAGCCAGGACTTCTTATGGCTACAAGAAGAGAGACAGAACTCCACCCCCACAGTGGGGCTGGGAGGAGTTCCCAGAGAGGAAGTGAGAGCTGCAGTGTCTGGGGGAGAGGCAGGGAGGAGAGCATGTGAGCAGAGGAGTTGCAGAGGAACTACTAAGGAGAAATCTGAGAGAGAGAGAGAGAGAGAGAGAGAGAGAGCGAGAGCAGAGAGAGACTTGCCCAGGCAGCACAGCATTAGTCTGAGTGTGGCAGTTCCTTGAAGAGACTTGACCTTGAGCCCATCCGCCTGAGGGAGATTCCAGCTGGGGGAGAGCTGCATGTGAGAGGAGAGAACTACAAGCAAGATCAGGCTAGTAGGGTGCCTTGAGCTGATGTGCTGTGGAGCTGCAGTTAGAGACTGTCATCAATCCAGAGCTTAGTAATTGCATTCAATCACACTGATACACTGGTGCTGCACACTACATTTACAGTTCTGCATCACCATTATATTGCAGAGGGAGTCAAGTAAAGTGGACTATGGGACTTTGTTGCACACAGCCTACACGGGACTTTAAGACTTTCTAACAATGTAACCCGGGTTACCACCGTTCTACATGTGTACCAACATTGTTAGTCTAGCTAGTCTGATTAATTTAGTTACACAGGAAAACTATAGAACTATTTAGAGATTTACTGTTACAGTGTGAGTGTGGCTGCAGCTGGCCAGAGTGTGTGTAGTGGCCGCCATCTTGTAGAGACTGTTTGCACGTGTAATCGCCATTTAGAGAGGTTAACCCATTGTGTTGTATATCCATTACTGTTTGCCATTGTTCTTAAATTATTGCCAACTCTTTTATTCCTGCCCAGTAAAACAGCCCTCTTGAACCCTTGCCATTCCCTGTCCCAAGCTGTCCTTAATAAATACGATTTCCATTCCCCCTACTTGCGGTGTGGTCCCAGTCATTCACGTGTGGTGGGGTACAAGGGGTTTTCCCAAGTCAACCCTGGTGAAAACAGCAAGTGCCCGCATCCCATACACACCTTCCAGAAGACTCGGGTGGAAGCACTGAAGCTACCAACTCACATATTACACCACCCCTTATACTACGCAGGGGAAAGGGGTGCTACATATATTTTGAATAGGTTATATTTAGATACTTCTGTATTTCAAATTGACTGTACGTAGACACTTTTTTTTTCACTTTTTGAAACTCCTTTATTACACTGTAGACTCCCGGCTTTCTTTGTCCCACAATGTTGTTCCACCTTCTGTGCCACCCTTACAGCTTATTTTGGGTTCCTGGAATTTCCAATTGTTCACTTTCATACACTGCCCACAAATTGGGAGGAAATAGTGGATCTGATCTATATTGGGCAATTGTGTTTTTGTATTTCCAACACATATGTCTCCTGAAAATACAGAAAAAAAGAGCATAAAACATTTTAAAAGACTTCCTGAAAAGCATCAGGAATGTCCGCGGGAGGTAGGAAAGTTAGAGCTTGTAAGTGCCTAAATTATAATGCAATATCATAATCAGCACCCTATTGGCTGGCAAGCCCTTTAGCCTGGATGGTTTTCCAAATATTCTGGCCAAAGGGGAAGAAATCAGCATTTTTTCATGAGATTATCAAATACATCAGTACAAGCATTTATAGCAGCTTTCTCAGAGTAATTAATAATTATATTGTGGATTTAACTCAATGTTTAAATCAGAAGAGTAAAATTTTGGTGTAGCATTCAATGGTCTTGGAAGACAAAATGCCATAATCAAATAGGGTAACCCTTTGTGTCTCTTCATCTGTACCAACAAGGGCAAGAATGGTGTTAATTTGGCAGAAAAGGGTAGGGCAATTTTAGAAGGTTCGTCCATGATCCAATAGGTAGCTTCACTCAGTTTTTTTTAAGTTTTGCCTGGTGGCAAATAGAAGGGTTGTTTGTGATTGCTAGGTGGAGTCTCTGCCTAAAAATTTCTGAAATATTTCGGGATATTAATATCACTCAAAAAAGAAGGCTTAGCTGGAGTATCCTCTCTCCTTGCCCTTTGAATCACTTGTTGCATTGCCTCTCGTGGCAAGAATGTGACACTTGTGGAAGGCACCACCACCTGTACCGTTTGGATAATTTGGACCGGACTTTCTGCTATTTCCAACTCTCTCCTTTTCAAAATCACCCTGGCTTCCAGGATCACCGTGTTTTGAGGATGAGGGGGATGGCATTGACACTTCCAGTCCAGAGCACATGCTGTCCGCCCACAGTGACACTTATAGTTCTAGATGTACACTACTTGTAGTCTTCTCTACACAGGCCAGTAGACTATATATCCTCATATCCTGCAGAACAAAAATTCTTCGATATTCATCTTCATATGGCCTTATTTTGATGGAACAAGGCAATAGTTGAATTAAGCCATTATCAGAAAAATGTTGATGATGAGCAAAATTTAAATTGAGTATCACAGTCCAATGGATTAGTAACAATTCTAATTACTGGGACCCATACTGTGGTTTTTATGCTATCCAATATGCTAATTATCTGTCTTGTTATCTCTCTGTTAAACAATGAAAATGTTACCTCTTTGTTTATCAATGAAAATACCACTGCCACTGTCAGGTATCAACATCATTTGTAAAATATCGTTATATTGCACATTTATAAAACCTTACGGTGTACCACCACTTTACTATATATAGATATGTTTGATAATTTCTGCCTCACATGATCTGTTGCACCCCATCACCTCATTAAACAAGCAGTATAACCAACCCTTCACAAAGACTGATGCCATCCACATTTATTTCTTCATTGATACTCACTCAAAGGGCATAGCATATGTGTCTTTTAATAATTGTCACGCCTCCATTGCCTCCCTACATATGTGTGCGGTTTGTATGGAATATGATTTCTGAATATAAAGCTACAGTTATTTATGACTACCGTACAAAATGTGCATTTTTAGATATTGACTATTAATACATTTGGACACTTTGAATTCATAAATATAGAAAAATATATGTGTGTGTGCAAGGAAGAAAGCAGCACTCAGAGACTTGGAAACTTGAAAAAACTGTATTATATTCATGTGGCTGAGAAGCAGAACATCAGACGTTTCAGTGGCAGCTTGCCACTTTCATCAGGGTAACCAACAAACGTGACAACATGCAACATCTAACAGACTAGTATCACAAAAGTTTTGTTCCGTTAGATTGCTGCTCATCACAGACTTGTAAGGTAATTATACAGCAGGTGCACAATGCAAGGGGAGTTTGCACGAAAATGTCTTTTAAAAAATGTCTTTTAAACTAAAGTGTGTTGCATAAAGTAATAAAAAATCTTTCAGACTCACCGTTTAGCTGTCATCATTCTTGGAACTCGTTGCTTGTAGTTTCTTTTTTCTTTGCAGGTAATCTTCTCCTATTGCTTGAAGAATCTTGTCCGCTTGCTAGAAGAAGATGTTCTGGTTCTCCCTTCTGCTCTTCTGCCTCTTCCGGCACTTGCCCTGACAACAGGCTCCGCCCTCTTCTTGGGTGCCACTCCTAATGACCATTCGGTCAGTAGAGGCCACCCTTTTATAGAAAATATGATGTCTAATGAGCGCTCTAGTGTTTATGACGTCATAATTTCTATAAAAGGGTGTCCTCTAGTGTCCGAATGGTCATTAGGAGTGGCGCCCAAGAAGAGAGCCTGTCATCGGGGCAAGTGCCAGAAGAGGTCGAAAAGCAGAAAGAAGGACAAGAACATCTTCTAGCAAGCGGACAAGATTCTTCAAGCAACACGAGAAGATTAACTGAAAAGAAAGAAGAAACTACAAGCAACGAATCCCAAGAATGATGACAGCTAAACGGTGAGTCTGAAAGATTTTTTATTACTTTTTGTGCATCACACTTTAGTTTAAAAGACATTTAATACAAAACAGTGTGGCCACCTGTAGTAATTTTACAGAGTAGGGGGAAATATTATGCATTGTAAATGTTTATTTTAGGCACACATGGCTGTAAATGTATGTTTATTGTACACTGTTTTTTGTTTTTTTTTAACACAGGATACAGCGCAGCATGCTTAGAAGGCTTAACATGCTGACGCTGATATTACTACAAGGCTCAGCAACGCTGATATATTGACATGTATTTTTCTGCTACAGTGTGGGCCGCTTTAAATGAAAGCGCCCCGCACAAAAGAAGCATTAATTTTCAGCGCTTTGCCAACTAACTAAAGGCGATTTAGTTAAATCGCCTTTAGTGAATACAGTGAATAGTATTTTTTCTATGGAAACATCTGATCGATTTTGCAAAAGGTCCCGGGACTTTGGTCTTTTTTTGCAAAATCGACTTTAGTAAATATACCCCTGAGACAGCACTCTCTTACAGCTACTATCCCAGAAACGCTTTGAAACTTCCTTCCAAGATGGAGGTTGCTCAAATCACTCTATAAGGTAATAATACAGCATGTGCGCAAAGCAAGGGGAGTTTGCACAAAAACAAAACACAGCCTGGCACTCTAGCTATTACCCAGCGACTAACCATAATCTTCTAGCTTTAAAATAAAAGTCAGACTATTATTTTAAAGATAGAAGAATATGGTTAGTCGCTGGGTAATGGTGGAG
>WWET01002687.1:13512-26898 GCA_011038615.1 Limnodynastes dumerilii | reverse complement strand
ATTGCTTACCACCAGTAAAAACGTTGCAATAAATTAGATCAATGTTGGGAAGCAAATCCCTACATCATTCTTGGAAGATTAAAAGAGAATGAAATATTGTATCGCATCAAAGAAAAAATGGAAGCCATGAAATGGTGGTGCAAAGGGATCAATTTAAACGTTGTGGCATGATAGAAAATGAGTCTGTAGACTTAGAGGGAAAGGCAGAGGTAGAAACTGAGACTCTTTGTGAGGAAAAGTCTAAAGATTGTATGGACTTCATAATGAGTTTGTATTGGCCAAGCATAACTTCTCCCATGTTGATTGAACCAAGTATGACTTCACGGTTAGATAACCAAGAGCTAAATACTGATAGCATTACCGAATTTCCTCCTCGTAGGCGATCTGAGAGAAGAACAAAAGGAGTTCCTCCTCTTTGATATGGAAAATAAAATGTTAGGCTCATGGGTTCCCAATTGAATGTTATTACTTAAAAACGGATAACAAATTTGCAGACAACTACCATAGGTGTATATTGAAACATGAAATGTAAATATGGTGAAACCATTACAAAAGAAATAATATAATCAGGCATGAGGACATGCATCGTTAAATGTATGTGGTGCCCCTGGGTAAGGTGCCCAGAAAATGTCTGTAAGAATTGTACCTTTTGTACCTTTAAAGTATGGGGAATTCCTTGAAGACTTGGCTGTGTGTACTGTTGCTAGGCAACAGTCAGTTGTTAGGGTCTCAGAGCAGAGTAGACACGTGAAGACTCTAGATGTTTCTGGGGCAGGTGAGAGGCTAAAGGAAGAAAGCGGTTAAACAGTGAGGTAAAAAGTTAGTTGTGAGCTGAGGTGAAAGCGGAAGGAGGGGAAGTGTGCTGTAGCAGAGGGAGTGAGTTTGTCAAGGCTGGAAATAGTGATCGGATGTTTAGGACAGAGGAAAGGAGAGATTCTGATAGTGCTGGAGAGAGATCAGAGATAAGAAGGCCTTTGGTGAAGTCTGAAGAGAGATCTGGAGAGAGTGGAAGAAAGCTTGGAGACGGCTGAGGCGACGGTGCAAAGAACATACCTGAAACAGCAGAGAGTGACAGCTGGTCATCGGAAGTTCTGGAGACAGCACGGCAGTGCTGAGGTGTGGAGACAGTGAACGGAGGCAAGTGAACGGAGGCAAGTGAACGTTGGCAGCGGGGAGTGAGCGCCTGTGAGAGAGAGAGTGGAAGAGCCGGAGGAGGTCAGTGGTGCGCAGAGATAGTAGGAGAGTAAAAGGCAACGTAGGTGACAGCATGAGAGAGAGAGAAGACAGCAGTGATCGGAGGTGGTGAACGGAGAGGAGAAGGAGACGGAGTGAGTAATGGTGGTGTCAGCAAGTGATCAAAGGGATCGGTGGTCGCAGAGTGGAACAGCGTGTGAGAGGGGGAGCCGGAGAGACTAAGCCAAGGGTAACCGCAAGTAAAAAAGAAGCTACAGCAAGTGATCAAAGCTAAAGAGAAAGATAGACTGTGATAGAGTGTGAGAGACACAAAAGGTAACATCAGAGAGAACAGAAAGTGACAGTATCTGAAAAATGGTAACAGCAGGTGAACAGAGGTGACGGAGTGGACTCAGTGTGGAGTAGTAGAAGAAGAAGAGAGTGCGACAGAGGGCTTAATAAAAGTGCTGGAGAGGTTGCCGTGAGAAGCAGGATAAAGGAGGGAGAGTGCAATGGAGGAACCAAAGAGACAGAGAACATGTTAGAGGTGACAGAGAGTGACAAGCTGTGAAATAAATAGAAGGAAAAACTTATAAAAGTGAAAAAGACTACAGAGTAAAGCTGTGGGACTATAGAAATAAGTAGAATGCAGCAGAAATTAGGAGATATTTTGAGAAGTGACAAACAGTGTCTGAAAAGGGAAGTTAGTAATGATAATAAAAGTATTGGGAGTAATACAAAGTATAGTGTGAGAAAAGTGGAATATTGATTGAAAATAGCTAGAATAGGTTAAAAAGTTGTTGGAAAAACATTTATTTGATGAAAAGACTGTGAAACTCTTTATTTTGTTGACATAATAGCTGTATCCAATTAATCTGAAACATTGCTGAAGGTAATTAAAAAAGGAGGTTATAAAGAGGAAAATTGTAATTTTTCTACTTGTCTAGCTTTAATTAATATTTATAGTGAGTTCTGTTTCTCTTGAATGAAAAAGTTATAAAAGGTAGTTTTATTGACCTAAAAGTATCTATAATGCTCCTTTGATTATTACTTTGTTGATAAGCAGTTCAAACTGATTGAAATAGTAAAATGTATTAGTTAACTTGCAGAGTGTAAAATAATTCTTGTGTTACAACGTTTAACATTGTTGCACTTATAGTATCAAATTTATAGTGAATATTTTATTTAATACTGTATACATTAATACTGTTACTTATAGTGGTAATTCATTTTTTGTGCAAATTTATGATCCGTGCTGATTACAATCAGTAAAGTTTTCTGCAAATTCGCATAATCCATAAATGTTGAGTAAACTAAATCTTTGAACTCAAAACAGTTGTCCTGGTTTCAAATTATTTCCACGCTCTGTTTCACTGAACCACAAATCACTATTGTAATATACTTACCTGAATCATCCTACAAGAACCTGTTACAAGAACCAACACCTGTTTTGCGGGTTTCACACTCTTCAGCGCAGCATCTTCTCTCTGCAGTGTATCGATTGCTTTGCCTTTTCAAGGCAAAAGCAAACGATTTCCCAGCCAGTTCGGAACTGGCTGGGAGAGAACGACCCTTTCAAAAAAGGGCTTTTTGCAGCAGCAATCCACACCTAAGTGTAATTTTAAAAGTTAGTGATACAGTGGTAGCTTTACTTCTTGCTGGGACCCTTATAAAAGAAAACAAAACGCAAACAACCTTTTTTATGTTGCACAATCTTGATTTTAATACTCCTTCTTCCTGATTCTAAAACATGCTCTCATTTCTTTGTTGTGCAGGTCAGAACATATTTGCAATATATCCTCTGCTATAGACTAGAGTTGTTTTTCCACCAGCAGCATATCATTTTGCACAGTTATCTTTTAAGGAATCATTTTCTATTCAAATTAAATAGTTCATACTTATGGGTGCACATATTTTTTTTATCCATTTCTTTTATTGCTTTCTGGCCTCTGTATTTAGAATATCACACAGATCATTGTTTAGATATCATCAGTTGGATATCATCATTTTAATAAGAAAGTTTCAGTTGTCATTATTCAGTTAAACTTTTTTTATTAAAATCCTATTCTAAACTTACCTTTACCTTCTGGCTCCTTCCCCTGCGATGCAGTGTCATTCAGCTCATCTGTCCTGTATACACAGGGCTCCTATGGGAGCCCTGTAGGACTAATTCTATTCCAATGAATAACGCTGCCTCAGAGCCGTAGGAGCCCTGTATGTCCTGGACAATTAAGGTGAATGATGCCGGCCGCATCTCTTATGTGATGTCAAATAGACCGTGGCTCCGGGGAATGCAGTGTGACCTAAAGATGGGTTGCCTTACAGGGCGCCCCTCTTTAAATCATTGAGGGGCGTGCCCTGTGCGATAGCACGGCTTGCCTGCCCCTAGAAACGGCCCTAGACCGGATTCAGACCGGGGGTCTGTATGTCTGTGAGAAAGGGGAGTGCATGCCCCCTGTCACTCCCCTCTCTCGTGCGGGCTCTATGGTAGCTTACGCTGCCACAAACCTGCATTAACTCTATCGTGCGGATCAGCTGTACACTTTGCATGCTTCCCCCGCCCATTTTAGCGGGCGGAGGGGAAGCACAGCCCATTTCCTCTGAAATGGGCTCGGACGGAACAAACTTAGTATCCGTCCAGTGAAGTCAGGCCACTTACGCACCTTGGGTGCGTAAGTGACCTAACGTTATTAGGTCAGGATCCGGTACCCTGTTCTTGATGTCCAGGCTTCTTATGAGATGAATTCTTGATGTCTGTGCTCCTGCTGACTGACGGTTAGATTCACACTACCGGACGTATTACATATATGTCCGGAGTTTACCGATATTTGATACTGCGCATGTGTAGTATCTTTTTTAAGTAATTTACGTATCTTTTTGTTACGTAGATTGCGTATATGTGGTTTTAAAGACCGCATATACGCAATCTATGTATGAAAAGATACGTAGATTACTTAAAAAAAGATACTACACATGCGCAGCATCAAATATCGGTAAACTCCGGATGTATATGTAATACATCCGGTAGTGTGAATCCGGCCCTGAATTCTTAGTTCTTTATTTACTGTATGCTCGGTGTCTGGGTTCTTGCTCATAATCTGTTTAAGATTATACTAATCAGTTTAGCAGTTTATCGGTACACAGAGAGTTGAATGAAAAGGAAAATTTCACTATAGAGTGAATTACCTCACACATAAAATGAAGAATTACTGGAACATTCTCATACAAGAGAGCACTTTAGTACAACATAGATAGACTAATACTGTAAACAGTGTAAACAGCACCACCTACAGTCCTTCCAACATTATTATTGTTATTATTATCATAACATGAAAATCACAGAATAGAATAGTCTTTTTTTTAAATCTCTTTATTTATAGAACAATTTTTCTTTATTTTTTTTTTGTAAAACCAAGTAACATCATACATCCGTACAGTTAGTATTCACATACAATAAGTATAACATACATAGAGGTACAGGTTAAGAATAGAATAGTCTTAATGGAAGAGGAAGGCTATTTTGCAGAGTGTAAGCAGCTCACGAAAAGTTTTTTAACCAGGATTCAAAACATCCATTAAGTGTAGAAGACAACTGCAGATCCTGGAAGATCGAGCTCTAGTAACAAATGTAGTACAGTAGATGTGTGGTGCCCCTGAGGGTTGCTTGCGGAGAGAGGCATGTTTTGCTTGGTAGCTTGACAGAAGCGCATTGTGCAGCGCAAGGGAACTCTGTAAAGTTCTGGAGGTTGTGAGGTGATTTGAAGGGTCGTTGTTGGCAGTTGGTGAGGGCAGTTAGCGGGAGTAGGTGTGACAATAGGGCAGACTGAATAAAGTAGTGGCGGTGAGAGGGAGTAACGACGGAGCAGATCGAGTAAAGTGTCAGTAGCGGTAGCAAGAAGGAGAACATTTGTGAAGGAGCGAGAGAGAGAATAACAGCTAGGCAGACTGCGAGAAAGTATCGGTGGTGCTGAGAGAGCAGTGTTAGCAGAGACGGAGCATACAAGTGACAGTGGTGATGTGGCAGAGCGGTGATAGCGGAGTCGGTGTATCAGAGGTGCGGTGGTGAGACAACAAAACGGAGTTAGCAAAGTCAGTACAGGGAAGTGTTGATTATTAAGAAAAGGAGAGTGAGTGTTAGAGGAGATAAGTCGGTGGCTAAGCAGGGGAGAGAGAGCGGAGAGAAGCAGACATCGGGAAGTAATCTGAGGTGGCGCAGCTGATTTCAGAAACTTATTTGTTTAACCATAATTTCACATAACTGAAGTAAAATGGAACTTTCTCACATTTTTAAGTAATAATTGTAGCCACACAAACTGCTTATTGGGCCTAAGTTCTGATATACTTTATGTAGTAATATTACAAACTTTGTTTTGTTCTTCTCAAATTGTTACTCTGATTGTTACATGTAATATTATATTAATTTAGCAGTTTATGTTTAAATGATTGGGCAACAATCATAATTGTAACATTGGGCCTGATCCTGAACTACGCCGTTGCGCTGTGCTTACTAAAGCACAGCGTATTGGCGTTCACTTACCCCGACACTCCCCCTGTGTGGGCGTATGGCCCCTTCCTTATGCCAGCTGAAGGCTACCCTAACTTCAGCCGGCGTAAGCAAGGGGCCATGCGTTTGCACAGGAGCGTATGGCCGCCTAGAACACCCACCCACCCTCATTTAACTACCTCCCCCCGCCCACCTACACTAAACTGAAAGTAGGGACGCTGGGGGCTGCCCAGCTTCCATAACTACAGCATAGTTACGGTGCTGCCCGCCCCTTCGTTCGTAACTACAGCTAGATCCATGGCTCCAATATGTCCGGCGCATGTGCAGAACGGCATTTCTGTCATTCTTACGCATACGGCCACCGCACTAGTTGCGCACTAGCCTCTATGGGCCTGATCCAGACCTACGCTCGCCGTCCTGAAAAGCCGATCTGCGCATGCGCCGGGCAGATGTTGCCGGGCGTCGCTACGGCAACGCCCGATTTAGAGTAGCCTTCAGCCGGCGTAAGGAAGGGGCCATACGCCCGCACAGGGGGAGTGTCAAGTGAAGTGAACGCCGATACGCTGGGCTTTAGTAAGCACAGCGCATCGGCGTAGTTCAGGATCAGGCCCATTGTGAATAAGTGGTGAGAGGAGTGATTACACTTTTCCATGCGTTAATGAGTTGGAGTTGAGAAGGAAAATTTATTATTATTAAGAATTGTAGAAGTTTTCTTGTTGGATGAGAAAGCTTGATGTTTTAATAACACCATTTATATTCTCTGTTTATAAGTAAGAACAGTATCAGTTTGTAACAAATCATTTTATTTTGTTAACCAGAATAAGTTTTCTACTGATCTGAAGCATCTCGTAAATATTTATTAAAACTAAAATTCAATTCACTTAAGACTGGTGTGAAGTTGTTCTGAGTTTTCTTTCCTTGGTTCACCTCTCTGCCATCTAAAAAGTATATATCTACAATATCATTTAAGTAATTACGAACCTGTACCCTATAACAAAGGCAGGTATCACAGATCTAGTAGAGGGCTACATGGAAATGAAAGACATTCTTACAACATCGACAGAACTGTATTTGCATTTCGCAGTGACATGGCTCCAATGGTTTGATAGAAACAGTCCCCAGACTTCCTCGCCATTATGGGGAACTCATCTGTTGACACACACAGTCCTTAATCAAAACCACATGTACAATATTTATAATTGGTAGTTCAGCTTAAATGTGAATCACTAATAGTATCAAAAAGTATTCCTTACCAAAATAACATTTGTAATACAATAACCAGTAAATACCAATAGCGCAACAAATCAAACTGTGTGAGATAATTATTGCTATAACTACCTCAGTTACACAGCTGAAGTTTAGGATCTCTGTTACCCCTGGCCTACTTCCAACGCGTTTCAACCTAAGGTTTAGTAGCTACTCATTTTCTTTTTGTTTATCGTGTGAAAAAGTCATATACTTAGTAGTTAACACAGAGGATTTTAATATCAAGATCTCATATATTTACTGTTGATCCCTGATAGATGCTTTTGCATATTTATAACAGTATTTGTTAGTATGGTTTTACATTGGTGATCTATAAGCATTTTTGAGAACTTACATCAATTATTATATTTTCTATTGAAAGTTACTTTTAATTTCCCTTATGATGTATATATGGTATTTCTTGGACATTTATTAGTGTACAAGTAGCTATTTGGGTTCACACAATTGATACAAAGAAGACTTCTAAGTCTATTAAGACTGTAATTCATTATCAGTATCTTTTTTATACTTATTTTCCTTAGGTTTTTTTCATTGATAAGCACTGATTGTCCCTTTATTTATTACAATTTTCGTCTTCATCTAGCAATAACTTAGGGGTTTTGATTGAATTCTTTTAAATCTTATCTGCACTTTGAAGTTATTTGTTTTGGAGAGACAGAGAACTGTGTTGGTTTATTTGAAGACTCACATGATTTTACAAAAAATCGTGTGTGTATTGACGCAAGACTAACTATAGATGTACAATGTCAAACCCTCAAAAACATCATTTACATAAAAGTATAAAACGGAGGTGAACAAATCAAGGTAGGTATATAGTCTAATAGGATAGTCCAGAAATTAAAAGTGGCTAGAAATACTAATAGGGAGACCTCTTATAGATAAAAGTTCATTCCTGGATCATCTTTATCCTGCCTTGGAAGGAAAACAAATGGGATATGTAAAAGCTTTTTATTATTACATATGTAACTACAAGGAACAAAAAAGGTCCGGCACTCCAAACATACATTATATAACACTATGTGTCAGCACATAAATAAAAAGGAGGTTTAGTTCACAATATAGCTATATTGGGTTAAGCTCACCTGCCCAGCATCAAGGCACCTCCTGTAGGTGTTCCCTATCCATTTTCTATATGTGTACACAGGAGGTCTCTGTTAAGACACTACCTGCATTTGAACAGTATGCAGCGGCCTTGTTTGGGGAGGGGTCCGACTCCCAAATGAAACCAAACAGTAGCATGAAAATTGGTTGTGCTTCTGATTCAACAAATTAAATGTGTGCAAGTGTATATATAAATATTGAGGTGCAGCCAAGGACCAAAATGACCACTATGTAACTACAGGGAACAAAAAAAGGTCCGCAAGTGATCGAATGATCACTTGCAGTGTTAATACTGTATTTATAATTATAACTACTTACTGCACTTTGAAGTTACTGATGTAGTTAAAGCAATAACACTCTCACATAGTGTATGTGATTGATTGCAGTATTGGTATTTACTGTTTATTGTATTTACAGTATTTTTTTTGAATGGTAGGGAATTTTTATACATTTAGTGATGCATGGATGTTATCTACTTAAGTTTTATCAATATATCCATTTATTCACTAGTAGCAATTTATTTACCCCTCATGGCACCCGGTAGTCAGTCCCCGGTTAGAAAATGCCAATTTCGAAAATCTGTATTTCGACCACTAAATTGCGAATTTTCGCTATTTCGAAAGTTCGCAATTTCGAATTTTCGCTATTTCGAACGTTCCCTATTTCGAATGTAATAGGTTACGAAACATGCACATTTCGATTGTATTTCTATTTCGATTGTTGTATTTTCGATTATTCTCTATTGCTATTATTCTCAATTTCGAACAATTCTATTTCATAAAGCTCCCTATTCAGAATATACTTCTATTTCTACATTTCTATTTTCGAATTTTCTCTATAACTCCCTATTCAGAATATACTTTTATTTCTACATTTCTATTTTCGAATTTTCTCTATAACTCCCTATTCAGAATATACTTTTATTTCTACATTTCTATTTTCGAATTTTCTCTATAACTCCCTATTCAGAATATACTTTTATTTCTACATTTCTATTTTCGAATTTTCTCTATAACTCCCTATTCAGAATATACTTTTATTTCTACATTTCTATTTTCGAATTTTCTCTATAACTCCCTATTCAGAATATACTTTTATTTCTACATTTCTATTTTCGAATTTTCTCTATAACTCCCTATTCAGAATATACTTTTATTTCTACATTTCTATTTTCGAATTTTCTCTATAACTCCCTATTCAGAATATACTTTTATTTCTACATTTCTATTTTCGAATTTTCTCTATAACTCCCTATTCAGAATATACTTTTATTTCTACATTTCTATTTTCGAATTTTCTCTATAACTCCCTATTCAGAATATACTTTTATTTCTACATTTCTATTTTCGAATTTTCTCTATAACTCCCTATTCAGAATATACTTTTATTTCTACATTTCTATTTTCGAATTTTCTCTATAACTCCCTATTCAGAATATACTTTTATTTCTACATTTCTATTTTCGAATTTTCTCTATAACTCCCTATTCAGAATATACTTTTATTTCTACATTTCTATTTTCGAATTTTCTCTATAACTCCCTATTCAGAATATACTTTTATTTCTACATTTCTATTTTCGAATTTTCTCTATAACTCCCTATTCAGAATATACTTTTATTTCTACATTTCTATTTTCGAATTTTCTCTATAACTCCCTATTCAGAATATACTTTTATTTCTACATTTCTATTTTCGAATTTTCTCTATAACTCCCTATTCAGAATATACTTTTATTTCTACATTTCTATTTTCGAATTTTCTCTATAACTCCCTATTCAGAATATACTTTTATTTCTACATTTCTATTTTCGAATTTTCTCTATAACTCCCTATTCAGAATATACTTTTATTTCTACATTTCTATTTTCGAATTTTCTCTATAACTCCCTATTCAGAATATACTTTTATTTCTACATTTCTATTTTCGAATTTTCTCTATAACTCCCTATTCAGAATATACTTTTATTTCTACATTTCTATTTTCGAATTTTCTCTATAACTCCCTATTCAGAATATACTTTTATTTCTACATTTCTATTTTCGAATTTTCTCTATAACTCCCTATTCAGAATATACTTTTATTTCTACATTTCTATTTTCGAATTTTCTCTATAACTCCCTATTCAGAATATACTTTTATTTCTACATTTCTATTTTCGAATTTTCTCTATAACTCCCTATTCAGAATATACTTTTATTTCTACATTTCTATTTTCGAATTTTCTCTATAACTCCCTATTCAGAATATACTTTTATTTCTACATTTCTATTTTCGAATTTTCTCTATAACTCCCTATTCAGAATATACTTTTATTTCTACATTTCTATTTTCGAATTTTCTCTATAACTCCCTATTCAGAATATACTTTTATTTGCTCTACTCTACTATATAGCTGCTCAACTGTCTCACCTGCGGGACTGGGTCACGGATTCCTCTCATGGAGACCTAAATTGGACTTTGTAAGGCAGGTCGGAAAGAGGGTGTATGGTCCTTCCAAATATTTTGCTCTACTATATAGCTGCTCAACTGTCTCACCTGCGGGACTGGGTCACGGATTCCTCTCATGGAGACCTAAATTGGACTTTGGTCAGTAAGGCAGGTTTTGGTCACACCCCCTCACAAGCTCTATTGGCAGGCCTTTATCCTCACAATTCTGCTCCTCTCATTATTCAGGCACAGAAAGTGTGGAGGTGGACGCATGCACTATTTGGGGGTAAAGATGTTGACCCGGCTGCCCCTCTATGGGGTAACTCCAGCTTTCTGGCTCTTATGCGTTTTGACAGGTCGGAGGAATGGCATAGACATAATGGGCCGTATTCAGAGCTCTGGCAGCAATGCTATTGAGGCCAGAGTTTTGAGAAATGTGCTACTGCGCATGCGCAGTAATTTTGTAACGTAATCTACGTTACTTCTTGCAACGTAGATTGTGTATATGCGGTCTTAAAGACCGCAATTGCATTGCGGCCGGAGCTCTGAATACGGCCCCTTATGTCCCACCCGCCTCACAACTTGTCCCGATTGATCAGACTCTCTGGACAAAGTTGTTGGGTTTTTTTTAAAGCCCATGCCGCGGTATATGCAGCAGGGCTTTATATAGAACAGCCAGGCAGGTAATAACAGGTTTGGTCCTACGGGAGCCCTGTAGGACCAAACCTGTTACTTTGAATAGCAGTGACCAAACCTATGCGGTCACTGCCATTCTACAAACAGATTTGGTTCTACGGGGCTCCAGTAGGAGCCCTGTATTACCACTAACACACCACATGACAGACCAGACTGGGAGAACCAGCAACAGAGAGACGGAGCACCGCGGAGGATAGGAGAAGACGTCAAAGGTAAGTAAGGCTGGTCATTACAAATTACAAGGGGCAGACAAAGGAAAGGAGGCTGGTCATTACAAGGGGCAAACAAAGGAAAGGAGGCTGGTCATTACAAGGGGCAGACAAAAGAAAGAAGGCTGGCTGGTTAATACAAGTAGCAGACAAAGGAGGCTGGTCATTACAAGGGGCAGACAATAGAGGCTGGTCATTACAAGGGGCAGACAATGGAGGTTGGGCATTACAAGGGGCAAACAATGGAGGCTAGATATTAAAATGCACACACAAAGGAAGCTGGATATTAAAAGGGGCACACAGTGGAGGCTGGACATTACAAGGGGCACACAAAGGAGGCTGGTCATTACAAGGGGCGCACAGTGGAGGCTGGATATTAAAAGGGGAACACCAAGGAGGCTGGATATTAAAAGGGGTACACAAAGGAGGCTGAATATTAAAAGGGGCGCACAGTGGAGGCTGGTCATTACAAGGGGCACACAAAGGAGGCTGGTTATTAAAAGGGGCATACAAAGGAGGCTGGATATTAAAAGGGGTACACAAAGGAGGCTGGATATTAAAAGGGGCACACAGTAGAGGCTGGATATTAAAAGGGGCACACAAAGGAGGCTAGATATTAAAAGGGGCACACAGTGGAGGCTGGATATTACAAGGGGCAGACAATGGAGGCTGGACATTACAAGGGGCAGACATGGAGGCTGGTCATTACAAGGGGCACACGTGGAGGCAGGACATTACAAGGGGCGGACATGGAGACTGGATATTACAAGGGGCGGAAATGGAGGCTGGACATAATAATAATAAGAGGCAGACATGGAGGCTGGACAAATAATAAAGAGTCAGACATGGAGACTGGACAAATATACAGGGGGAGACATGGGTGATGAACCTAATAATAAGGGGCAGATAAGGAGGTAGGATAAATAAAGAGCTGGATATGGAGGCTGGACATATGAATCCTGGACAAATAATAAGGGGTTGACAAATGGATGGCAGGCATAATAATAAGGGGCAGACCCAGACATGGAGACTGGACAAATAAACAGGGGAGAGACACGGATGATGAACAGAATAATAATAAGGGGCAGATAAGGAGGTAGGAAAAATAAAGAGGCAGATATGGAGGCTGGATATATGAATCCTGGACAAATAATAAGGGGTTGACATATGGATGGCAGGCATAATAAGGGGCAGACCTATGGATAGTTGTTAAATAAAAGGGACAGGCACTAGACCCGCTGGTCTGGGCGATGCAAGACACACCCAATTTCCCAGACACACCCACTGGGTGGTACAAGATACACCCTCTCTGCCAGGCCGCAAAATTTTGTCCCTCTTTCAAATTCTCAAATGTTGGGAGGTATGGTCTTGTGATTAGTATCTGTGGGAGCTAGACAACTTGATTTACAGTTTCATTGCAAGTAGCATTAGTCTGGCAATGGGGTCAGGCAACATCACCCATCTGATAATCATTTACTTGGTGCAGGCCGCTCTCTGCACTCCACTTATGACACCACTGAAGATATGTATGTGGGTGCAGTCTTGTTGATAGCATTGTAGGTTAGTAAATGTATTTTATACTTTATTCAGTAAAATAATAAGGTAGTGACTGGTAGAGTGGACCAGCTCTAGAAGAAGTTTTTTAAGAAAAAAGTCTAGCTGCTGCATGCAATGTAGAAGGAACATTTTTTATTGGGTAGTCCATTAAGGAGAGCACTGCAATAATCAATGCAGGAGATGATTAGTGTATGAATGTAAGTTGCAGTGTCTTGTTTGATATATATGATATATATGTGTCTGCTGGAAATATTTTTTAAGGATGTATGTAACATGAAACAGATGATACAAATCGTATGTCACACTCAAAGGATACTCCGATCTGACACTTTAAAAGAGCTTGCATTCTTATAGGAAGGCTTCCAAATACACATCCCGTCTCCTTCTCCTAAAGGATGTTATTAGGGGGGGTATATATGTGGAGACTGCCAGAATAAATATATATATATA